>PITA01000636.1:92693-253141 GCA_004023965.1 Spilogale gracilis
TGGGTGGCTCAGTTGGTTGAGCGACTGCCTTCGGCTCAGGTCATGATCCCGGAGACCCGGGATCGAGTCCCACATCGGGCTCCCTGCTCGGCGGGAAGCCTGCTTCTCCCTCTCTCACTCCCCCTGCTTGTGTTCCCTCTCTGGCTGTGTTTCTCTCTGTCAAATAAATAAAATCTTTAAAAAAAAAAAAAAAAAAAGAATTAAAAAAAAAAAAAAAAAGAACTCCTACAGTGCTCAACATCAGTAATCATTAGGGAAATGTGAATCAAAACCCCCATGAGATACCACCTCACCCATTAGGATGGGTACTGTGATAACACACACACACGCACGTACACACACACACACATGCACACACAGTAAGGTTTAGTAAGGGTGTATAGGATGCATAGAAGTTGGAATCCTTGTGCACTGTAGGTTGGAACGGAAAACGGTGCAGTTTCTACAGGGGACAGTATGGCAAAAAAATTAAGAACAGGATTACCATATTACCTAGCAATTCTATTCCTGGGTATATAACTAAAAGAACAGCAAGCAGGGTTGTGGACAGATATTGGCATACCTATGCTCATAACGGTATCATTCACAACTGCCAAAAGCCAGGAGCAACCCAAGTACCTATTGGGGGTGCATGGATAAGCAAAATGTGGCACATACATACACTGAAATAGTATTCAGCCTGAAAAAGGAAGGGAATTAGACACGGACTTCTCATGGGTGAACCTTGACGACAGTATGCTTAGTGAAATAAGCAGGCACCAAAATAGAAATACTGTGTGATTTCCCTTCAGAGGTACCAGAGTAGTCACATTCATAGAGCTAGAAAGTCGGATGGTGGTTGCCAGGGGCTGGAGGAAGGGAACGAAAACGGGGAGGGGGAGAGTTGCTTCATGGTACAGGCTTTTAGTTTTGCAAGATGAAGAATTCTGGACATTGGCTGCACAAAGATTCGACTGAACTGTATGCGTAAAAATGGCTAGAATGATCAACTGTATGAGATAGGTATTTTATCACAATTAAAAATTTTAAATAAAAATGTTTACAACTTTGTCTTACATCATTTAGTAATATCGAGTGAACATCTTTTCATATCACAAATATTTTTGGTATTATTATTTCAGTGGCTACACAACACTATTTTATATTATATACCTTATTTAATCAAATCACTATTTTTTGAAATTCGGCTTTCTACAAAGCTAAACATCATAAGCAAACTGCAAGGAGGGTCACTGTAGCTACATCTTTACCAAATGAATAATAATTTCCTTAGAATAAAGTTTTGGGATCAAAAGAGAACAGAGCTCATCATGGGTGAGGCAGGTGGGAAATGTAATATGAATGCTGAAATATGAAAACCAACCAGCAGAAATTGAAGTGGGAGTGTGACAGAAATTAAGTGCTATACAAAATATTTCTCGTTGGGGAAAGGAAATGTTATTTATCCATTCACTTACTCCATATATAAATTATATTGAGACTCCGCTGTACACCATTGTTCTAGGCACTGTGGTTTCAAATTGTCTTAGACATTCTCTTATCCCTCAGGGAACTCAAAAACCAGGCAAGAGAGAAGTAAATCAGCAATTTCAGGACAGCTTAGGACAGGAAGAAATGGAGATACACCCCAGGTCCAAGGGGGAGCAGAAGAGGAAATTCACCAACAGGGAAGGCTTCTTAAAGGAAGTGGCTGTATGCCAGTGAGCTGAGCGTAGACAGAAGAGTCACAGTTATTTACACTAAGAAAGGTTATAACTTAATGGGGTAGCCCACCTCCCAGACAGCCCCCCTCCGAGACACACCTCCAATGACGCCTACCTCCTGTATTCACACCGCGGTGTAGCCTTCTCTCCCACTGGATCAGGGGGTGTTCTGTGTGACCAAGAGAGAATGGTAGAGATAAGAGTGTCTGAACTCAGAGCCTAGATTATAAAAAGCATTGCAACTTCTATCTTGCTTTCTTGGATTACTTATCCTGGACAAAGCCAGTTCCTGGGCCATGAGGATATTCAAGCAACACGCATGAAGAAGAATCAAGGCCTCCCACCAAGAGCCAGAACTAACCTACCAGCCATGTGAACAAGCCCCCTTAACATGCATTCCCCTCCAACCCCATGGGAGACTGCAGCCCTGGCCACCATCTTGACTGTGGCCCTAATGAGGGAGCTGAAGCCAGAACCAAGAGACATATTAAGTGATTACTGTTATTGTAAGCCACTAAAAAGTCTTGGGGTGATTTGTTTCTCAACAAAGTTCTCCAGAAAGCACGGAGGAAGGTAAGGGAGAGGAAGAACATTTGAGTAGAGAAGCCAGGAGTGGGTGAGAGTGGACAAGTGACAGGGACATCATGCCCGGATGTGTCTGGACCATGGGATGGGGCTGGAGGTGGGAAATGGTTGAGGCCAGAGAGGAAAAAGGTGTTTTTTGTTTTGTTTTGTTTTTTAAAGATTTTGTTTATTTGACAGAGAGATCACAAATAGGCAGAGAGACAGAGAGAGAGAGGAGGAAGCAGGCTGAGCAGAGAGCCTGATGCAGGCCTTGGTTCCAGGACCCTAAAATCATGACCTGAACTGATGGCAGAGGCTTAACTCTCTGAGCCACCCAGGCACCTGAAGAGGAAAAAGGTTTTGAGGAGGGCACGCTGAAACTCCTTAAGTTTAAGCGCTAAGCCAGTGATTTTTGAAGTGTCCCCTGAAGAGCCCAAGGGCTTGACACCCGCCAGCCAGCCCACCTGATGGTGGAGGGCGGGCAGGATGGCACGGTGTGGTCTAGCCTCCACCTTCCCCCATCCCTGTTCCAAACACTGTGCTTCTGATGAGTCCTTCCTTTGAAGGCTGTATTCCGGGTGGCCAGAATTTTGAAAACCGTCTCTGCTGGAAACGGAAGCAGCGACCTTAGAGAATCAATCATGAAGTCTGAGTCAATCATCTCTCCCCACACAGGGGGGCGGCCGAGGCCCTGAGTGCAATCTGTAAAAACGTGATGGTTTTCTGGATCAGCTTCGGTAGCAACGTGGAATGGAAACCAACCTTGGGCTTTGGGTAGGGCTCAGACTTTATCAAGAGCGCGGAGAGCAGCGCCACAGCAGCTCGGCCCTTCCCGAGATAAGGAGTCACGCTTCCTCGAGATAGCAAGTCACGCTTCCCCGCGGCACACCTGTCATTAGCTCGGGTTTCAATCTCGGCTTGCCGAGAGATGAAGCAACGCAGCGAAGGCACACCTTCACTCAGGGCCAGAGGTGGGGCTGGCTCTCCGGACTCTGGCGTCTGCAATGCATTGTTTAAAATCTGACGCCACCAGATAAAAATAGTGGAACTGCAGGGCTGTGCAAGGCCAGGGCACAGAACCAGGGGAAGGGAGGCGCAGGGAGCGGTGCAAGTAAAGGGAAGGGAGCCATCCCAACCTGTCGCTTTGGGCCAAATCTGTTTCCTTCTGCGCAAAACAAGAGAAACTCGTGTTCTCTGAGCCCCCTGCTATCTCTCGTGCTGTGACACTTCTCGAAGTGTCTAACATCTTCAAAGGTGTCAGATTCCCATTTTCTGTCAATTTCCTGAAAGATGCAACTCGGGTAAGGACAGGAAGAGCTTTCCTTTGCTGTGTAATGCTTACCTCCTGCGGTGCTGACCTTCGCGAGTCGCGCGCTACGTGGCGCAGAGCGAACTGGTCCGCGGGCGGCTACGTGACTGCGCGCTCGCCGCCCCCCTCGCCGCCCCGCCGGCGCCCCCGTCCGCCCGCTCAGCCGCCGGGCGTCCGGGGCGGGGCGGGGGGCGGGACCTCGGGGCGGGGTCTCGCCTCCGCGCCCTCCGCGCGCGGCGGAGGCGGGGAAGCGGCGGCTGCACACGGGAGCACTGCCAGGTGCGGGATCCGTCTCCTACCTCCAGCAAGGACGCGCAAGCTCACCGGCGCTCTCTGAGCCTTGCTTCCTCATTATTAGACTAGGGACTGGCGACACTCTGAGCCCCCCCCCCCCCTCCAGCTCTAAGGTCTCAGGCTGTGGTGTCGTGAATGTTGCTTTTCTAGGATCCCTTCTGCAAAGTGCCACGAGGTCCTTGGGAGCACAGTGGGGACTTCATTTTGTCACGCACTGCTTACAAAACCCACGAAAAGGCCACTTTAGAATCAGTGTGAATTTAGATATAATAACCATAACATCACTACTATATAGTTTACCTACTATATAGTTTTAAATGGTAGGCTGGGCTCCAAATCATTACTTCCATTTTAAGGATGACATTTTTAACATTTTTTCTTTTAATACTAATAATCACTATTACTAAAAACATAAATTGCTAAAGAAGATATAGATATGAAACTCCTTCTGGAACCACTTTCAAAGAATGCTCCTGATCTGACCTTAAAAGGAAAGGGCAAAGCGATGTTATCTTTTAGGTCAGGAAAATAAACAGAGTTTTCTGTTTTCTTCCCTCTTTTGTAAGCAGTGACATTTGAGAGGTTTCTCATCAGAAGGTTTTCCTTATGACTGAAAATTATCTGACTGACATTAGCCTAAACAAGGGGCAGGGGGCAATCTCTGGGGAACTCCCCCTTGTCCTTTAAATAGTATGTTGTGAGGCCACAGAAATGGGGGCTACAGTTTTCAAGGAAATACCTTGTTCTTCAGTTTATTGGGTGGGTTGCATGGTCTCCCTGACCTCTGAAAATGCTGAGGAGGGTAGAAAGGAATGAGATTTGTTGGCATCTGCCTGCTTCCTTTGAGGCTTAGGTGATGTTCAAAGAACCCCAAGGGGAGAGGTCCAGCTGCAGAACTGGTTCGGGGTGGGAGTAGTGAGTGTGTTACAGGAATCCCATCTGCAGAGCCTCTTCTCACTGTGTGTTTCAACCAGCACTACGGTTTGAGATTTCCATGCTTCTTTCTTATGTGATAAAGCTCAGAAAAGTTGCCTCAAGTGAAACATCTAGGAAATAATACAAATGGCTTTCAAACCCAGCTATCTGAACGCCAACTTCAATACTGTCTCCTATTTCAAAGTCCGAGACATGAGGAAGGTTCTCAGGGCCCATCAGAGTGATAGTGCAGGGCTGGCCGAGATTTCCAGGGGAATTAGAGTGTGGGTCTCTCTAATCTACCAGGATCTGGCTCCAATGCAGTGGCATTCACTGCAAATAAAGTCACAAAGCAAGAATTAGCAAACTGGCCTGGGGGGACAAATCTACCTCATGAAAGGCCAGTAAGTTAAGACTGGTTTTTATATATTTTAGTAGTTAGGGGGAATTTTTTTTTTTTTAAAGATTTATCTATTTATTTGAGAGAGAGAGAGAGAGCACGCACGCACACACATGAGCAGGGGGGAGGGGCAGAGGGAGAGGGAGAATCAGGGAACCCAGCACTGTGGGCCTCCATCCTAGGACCCTGGCTGGGATCAAGACCCGAGCCAAAGGTAGACACTTAACCGACTAAGCCACCTGGGGGAAAAATATTTTCTTATAGAATATTTCACGACCTAAAAATTTATGAAATTCAAGTTTCCATAGCCGTAAATAAAGTTTTATTAGAACATACTCATGCTCATTGTGTCTATGCTTGCTTTCACATTACTAATTATGACTTGAATAAAATCGATTATTATTCACCATAATTATGTTCAATAAAGTCACCAGGAATACTGAATTAGCAAGTACTAAACCATTGCTCCTGAGGGAAATACAGAAGTAGGTTTCTGCAAGCCTCCGGTCACAACATTATTTTTTTTTTAAGATTTTAATTAATTTATTTTTTTTAAAAATATTTTATTTATCTGACAGAGAGAAACACAGCCAGAGAGGGAACACAAGCAGGGGGAGTGAGAGAGGGAGAAGCTGGCCTCCCGCCGAGCAGGGAGCCCGATGTGGGGCTCGATCCCGGGTCTCCGGGATCATGACCTGAGCCGAAGGCAGTCGCTTAACCAACTGAGCCACCCAGGCGCCCCTTAAGATTTTATTTATTGACAGAGAGAAACACAGATAGAGAGGGAAAACAAGCAACGGGAGCAAGAGAGGGAGAAGAAGGCTTTCCGCTGAGCAGGGAGCCCAATGTGGGGCTTGATCCTGGGACTCTGGGATCGTGACCTGAGCTCACAACCAAAGTGCATGCTAACAGGAGGATGAGGGAGACTAGCGGGGCGGGTGGGTGGGGAGTCTGAGAAGTTGTGCAATACAAGGGGGCCCTGGAATTGTTACATTGAATTGCAGATTTGATTCTCTGGTTCTCAGCTCAAAAAACTCGGTTTGGGGGAGATAAAGTCAGTTCTCGAGCAAACTCAGCGGACAGAGGGCTTTCTGCGGTCCTTAGGAGTAAAACGGTTTCCTGATGTGAGGTTTCTCAGAGTGGAACCAGGAGGGACAGGGGGCCCCGGCTGCACAGACTCAAGCTGATCCAAACCAAATGCTAAACTGCTTCCTACCAGGATGGAAACGCAACTCTGTATTTTCTTTGGAATCTACATATTAAATCTCTGACTATTTACTTTTGCCATGTCTGACTGTACCTGAAAGAAAGAACCTAAAGTACCAAGAGGAGTGATACACTGAATAATTTTGAAATTGCCCTTCACCGGGGACGTTCTCTCCCAGACTCTGGCTCAGGGTTGGAAGGATCGGTTCCGCGCTGAGAGGCCACAGTCTGTTGTTAATTGAGGGGCAATCTGTAGACTAGAAATTTTAGACTGCTGTGGGGTGCAGAGGGCCAGCAGGAAAAGCCAGGAACTTGTCTCAGGAAACCGTTCAGGGCCCACCCTAGCCATGAACAAGTCACAGCTTTATTCTACAGGGAGGGCTAGAGGTGATTTCATCCTGGAAGATTTTCAAAGGCCACCACCCCATGAAAAAATTCCAGTAATGCTTACTTTTATGTGGGGGGGGAGCATGTTTCCCCTAAGCCCCTCATGGAGACCGGTATACCTGAAGTCCCTTTATGCGTCCCCTGACCCTTCGTCTAGGTGACATATTTCTTCTTCCTATTCTTGACATGGACACAGAGGCTCAGACGGATTAAGGACTGGAGTCCTAGCATTCTCCCCCTGAAATTTTCCACCAGTTAGGGGCTGTTACTGTCAGCTACCAGGACTTAGTGATATCGAAGTGTAGCCCTGGGTGCAATACGAAGTGACAGGCTGTGTGTCAGGGGACAGAGGAATTCTACTCACCTCCACCCATAAGCACACACACTCACCACTATCAGCTCAGCCTTTCTCTAAATGACGTCATTCCCAAGCCTGGCAGTGGGGCCTGCCAAGTCCTCACGGGGGTCAGAATTCCTCCTAGCCGCCTAAATGGCTAACAATCCACCTGAGCCTTCGATCTCATGAAGTGGATTTCACGTGTTGGGGACCATACATCGAGTCACTGAACTGGGCATCTCTACATTTAAATCCTCTCCTCCCTCTCCCTCCCCAGCCCCTACCCTCTGTCAGAAGTCTCCGCAGGTTATACCTGAGACCAAGCAGGTGCTAGAGATAATGCTAAAAATATGATCAGACGAAGAGACCATAAACCTTTTCATGTCAGGATTAATTTGAAGGGATTTGTCAAGTGCAGGGGGTCCCCTCCTGGCTTGGTGCAGTCCCAGACTCTCCCTGTGGACTGGAGCGGAGAATCCCCTCCCAGAATTGTATCTTTGAACCAAGATGCAGCCCCTCCCGTGGTCCTCGCAAGTAACATTTGGAAGCACTAAAAACTCTCAAGAGTCTGAGCATAAAACCTCAGCATGTCAACCTCATTTACATCTTTTTATTTTTTTCTTCCTAGCTTGTTGCAACCAAATTAAGTCTCTTCCTTGCTCCTGGAAGCTTCTTCCAGAGGTGAGGCTTTAGGCAAAGATAAGGGAGTGTGAGAAGAGGCCCCTTCTTTGGGAAGAGAAATGTGAGGATTGAAAACAGAGGTTGGCGATTAAATTACATATAATACGTTTCCTGTCCATTACAGACTGATGTCTGACAGTTCAAAGATTTTGCTTAAGTCTCGATTTCTGTTTGTGAGTTGTTCATGCTGAGTGAAATAAGTATCTTCACATTTTTTTGTCTGTTATTTTTTGAAGGAGAGGTGCTTGAGTAGGTGAGTAGGTAAATGACTGGAAAAGTTAGCTCAGATACAACCACACCCACCAGGACTCATGTACAAGGGAGACCCAAGGAAAACCGTCAGAGTAATTTGAAGCCCAGAGATGGAATGTAATTACAAACAGCTCTTGTAAAGCCCTAGATAGCCGAGACCTTAATACAAAGAAGAAACATACCTTGTGAGCATTCAGATGGCCATTATCTGGAAAAAAAAAGACAAAAAAAAAAAAAGACAAAACTCAGCATCCAATGCAAATGTGTCTGTCTGTTCTCACCCTAATTAAAATTTCCTCCAGGCTCTATTAGTCCTAACTCGGAGGACAAATGCTGATTTAGATTGATGGTGTCGCAGAGTTCAGACTGATAACAAGGATGAGAAGGACACCCACTATCCAGGTTCCTCTCTGCTCTCTGCATCTGTCATTAAGGGGACATTCCTAGAGCCCCCAAGATACTCACTTATGAATTGTTTGATTTCTGTTCCATCAGTTAGCTGGAGGCTCCAAGTCCCCAAGACCTCCATCTCCTACCGCTGTGTTGCCCTAGAGCCTTGCATGTAGTAGGCGCTTGGAAATGTTGGCTGGGCTGCCGTGGGCACGGTCTGGAGGAAAAGTGCCACACCTGGCAGATGTAGTCCGTGAGGCAGCCTCCGTAACCCTCCATTTCTCTAAGGCTGGAGCAAGAGCTTTTCCTAGAAGAAAAGACATGTTCTTCATCCTCTGTCTTCAAAGACGAGCCTTGTTGTAAAAGCAGGATGCCTCTGTTCTGTCACCCATTTTTGGCACTCGAGGCAAGTGCCAGGCCCCGGACTAGGTGTTGAGGACAGAGAAGGAAGTAAGGTAATGTTTGCCTCCGACGACGTTACTGTCTGGTCATAGCAGCCCCGGACCAAAACCCAAACAAATCAGAACAAAACAAAGCGCAAATCCAGACGATGACAAAATACTGTGGCAAAGCAGAACCCAGAGGAAGGACACTTTCCCCCCCGCTGGGGGCCGTCTCAGAGTCTCCTGAACGGTAGCGTGAGTGAGGCTGGGTTAAAACTTTCCACTTGGCTGTTTCACAGAAGTGTTTGGAAATGTGAGCAGGCGGGACCCTTCGGTGACCTGGGGGACCGCCTGTGGCGCTGCTGGGTGGCACCAACCTCAGTAACAGGACAGTGAGCAATGGCAGAGCCTTGCTGGGGCTTTTCCAGCTCCTTGCTGGCCAGGATATAGGTTTTACTTTGTTTTGTTTGTGTTTCAATCCTCAGTGACTTCACATTTTGAATACTGGTGTCTGGTCAAATAAAGTACATTAAGCAAACCTAATTAGTTTTCTCGTTATTTATTGAAACTACCTATTAGTGCCAATGGAAGCTTCTGATGATCCCAGGTTAGCAAAGGACACCGTACCGGGGAGGATGTAATTCCTTATAAACCACGAAGTGTTTTAATCAATTTGTATAGATTTATTGTGCTAAGATATGATTGGCATCAGCCTTCTTTTTGGGTCCTTTTTGGTTTTGTTTTGCAAGATGTTAAAGTAGGTGCGGCTCAGTGGTTAAGCATCTGCCTTTGGCTCAGGTCATGATCCCAGAGCCCTGGGATCGAGCCCCACATTAGGCTCCCTGCTCAGTGAGGAGTCTGCTTCTCCCTCTCCCTCTGCCTGCTGCTCACTCTGCTTGTGCTCTCTCTCTCTCTCTCAAACAAATAAAATATTTTTTTTTAAAAAATAAAGATATTAAAGTTGTAACTAGTACACACAAGCTTTGTGAATCAGGGACTATGTCTGAATATCAGAGAGTCTAGGCAAATTTCTGACTTTTTAAACTGATGTGCATATTTATTTTATTTAATTCAGTTTTTTGGTCAAAGCAGGTTAATCCTTTTTCCATTCCACTTTGCCATGAAGGGGCCTGTCTGCTCTTCCTGAAGTCAGGTCACCTCCCTCTCATTCCTGGTTTCAGAGGCTCCCTTTATCCTTCCAAATGCACGCCTTAGGCCAGGCTTCTCTTGGGAACCCTCATGCCAGATTCCCATTGCCTGGGGCACAGCCACACTTAGCTGCCCTGTGGAATCCACCAGGCTCCCACAACTCCCCAGACTTCCCCAGTCTCATCTCAAATCTGTTTCTGCTCCCGCCCAACGGCTTAGCTTGAAGGGAGAGCATCACCTTCTGCTCTGCTGTGGTGGGGGGGCTGTGCTTCGGTATTGGGGCCTTATGGCCAATCACCAATCTCTCTCTTACTCCAAATCCTGCTCATCCCGCGGCCTCCTCCCACTTTGTCCCCGAGGCCTCCTCTTGGTCCTGGCACTCCCGGTCTTCTGTGGGTATTGCTGTAAGGGACTCCATAGCTGAACTGTCATGCCGTCCACTCCCTCCCTCCACACCACCTGCAGACTTCTCTTTACAAAATTGCATTGTTCCTCTCCTTCAAAGCTTTCTAAAGCTTCCCTTTGCCTGTAGGGTGACACACAAATTCTTCAGAATGGTATGCGAGGCCCTTCTCAATCTCCCAGGTGCCTGCTTCTCTAGGTCCTTCTCTTACCAAACCTTCCGACACAACCCCTGCCCCCAGCCACACAGAGCCCGCCCTGCCTCCTCATGGACCCAGACTCCTCCAGGCCGCCTGGAACGCCTTCCCTGTCCCCTCCATCATCCTCCAACACCCAGCTCACATGTCATCTCCTTCTCTGGGCCTTGGGGTAGAGTCTCCACTATAGCACATTTTATTGAAATTATTTGTCTCCTTGAAAAAAACCAAACACATCTCCAAGTTAAAAGCGGTGACACAATTTTGTGCCTTTCCTCTGTTGGTTGGTAGCAGGGACTCCACATGTTTTTTGAATGATTAAGCAAGTAAAGATCTAGGACCAATGGTGCTGGATTGTAGAGACTCCATAAAGAAATGAAGCCATCAGGCCTTCACCACGGGGCCTGGCCACTTAAGCTTGGACAGTATCAATCTTAATTAATATTAATCTTAGGAGGGGCACCTGGGTGGCTCTGTCAGTTAAGCATCTGACTCCTGGTTTCAGCTCAGGTCATGAGCTCATGGGTGGTAAGATGGAGTCATGCATCAGGCTCTGGGCTCTGCAGGGAGTCTGCGTGAGAGTCTCCCCCTCCGCCCTTCCCCTGCTCTCTTGCTCTCTCAAATAAAATAAATAAATCTTATAAAAATATTAATCTTATGAGTATGTTTTATTTTAGCAGGTGTTTAAAAGAGGAAAGAATAAGAAACAGATATTCAGAAGTAATAATACATAGTGCTTCCAATGCACAGGGCCTGGTTGTAATATCTTTATTATGATTATCTCCATTTTATATATATGAAAACTGAGGTTAACGAACCAGTTCCCTGAGATCACACCATTAGTATAAATGGTGCTTTGGCCTCTGAGAATCCGTCCAGAGTCTGGGACACAATAACACAATATGAGCTCAATAATAATAATAATAATAATAATAAAAATAAATAAATAAATACATACATACATACATACCAGCAGCTCACAGAGCCGAGTGCTGGCCATGGGCCACATGCATGTTCTGTTCTAAATGCTTTACGGGATTTCTCTGTGGGGAAGTCCGACAACTTAACCAACAGTGCTCTGTTTTCCCTCATCTGCAAAATGGGATCATAATGTCTCCCAGCTTCACAGGTTTGCAGTGAGGATTAAGTAGGATAACACATGGGAAACCCGGAATCAGACAGACCTATCAGCTTAAATGAACAATTCCTCGTGCAACCCCAAGGCTACTGCCAGCTTTGGGGAATGATGATGGGGAAAGTAGGAAGGACAGTGTGGGCTGGCGTTGCTGGTTGGCCCAGCCCCTGGGAGCCAGGGGCATGACTGAATCAGGGCCCCTTGCTGGAGGTAAACGCAGAGAAAGATCTGACACCGAGTAGTGCATCAGCTGTTTACTGGGGAGAAACGGAAGTGCCTCCAGAGTGACTCTCCCCCAGATGCCAGTCAAGCTTAGCCCATGTGTCGCTGTGAAAACCTCTGGGCAATCACAGCCCTTCTTCCTCTGGGTTTGCTTTAGGAAAATCAGGTACTTGGTTCAGGCATCTCACAAGCCCTGTGCAGTTCAAGCCTCTCTGACTTCACAGCCCCAGGGCTCTGACTCACTGAGATGCTTTATTAGCCTCTCCTTCCTTGCCATCCCAGAAGAAGATGTTCCCTCCGTTTTGAAAGCTGCCCTTCCCCCAGTGAGCCCATGTTTTCCCTACCACAGAGGAACTTTGATGTCCTCTGTGTATCCCTCTCCTGTCTGTTGGTGAATTTCCTTTGTCTTCCAACCTATATATTCACGCCTCTTAGTTACTTCCAACCCAGCCTACATGCCCCTGAACTTTAGAAAAATTTTCCCAATCTACTTTCCCTGACAGGTTCCCCACCCTCACACCCCCTACGCCCTACCCCCCCACCCCCGCCATGGTTGTCGTCTTGTCTCTTTTACCAGCCTGACTTGCTTAGTGACTATTAGCGCTCACCCCAATGCCTTACTACCTCCCATAATATTCCCTCTAGAACAATTTAGATAGTTCTCCTTGATCAAAGCAAGCAACCACTCAAGATCCCGGAGCTTCCCTAGCCAAGATAGGCTGAGTGTCTCTCTGTTAATAGAAGCAAGAGAAACACAAAGTGAATTTTCTGCTTTGCACATCAAAGGGATCCTAAGAAACTAATTAAAATTTGTTTTTATAGGTATCTTTTGGCTTTTGTGCTTTTTGGAGGATGTGAGATGGGAAGGGGAGGCACATGCAGGTGTAGGAAGGAGAGAAATGGAGAAGGAAAGGACTGAGGGAAGACAGAGGGAACAGTCAGCTTGGGAGGCCAGGAGAAGGCCCTGGAGTCAGGCTGGTTTTCAGGATCCAGAGAGAGAAGTCACAGCAGAGACAAGGAAGAAATATGGCCAGAGGGGAGCAGATCCACATGACAAGAGGACAAGAAAAGGAAGGGGCCATGAAGTTAGGGTGAATAGCAAAGGAAGAAAGGGCATTGCATCAGTCAATAGAAAAGAGTCAGGCTCTTGGGGTGTCTCCCAAACCCAGAGGTACAGGCAGGAGGGGTGGAGCCTGACTGTAGGATTTCAGTGAGTGCATTTCAGTAATTAGAAATGCTGCCTTGGTCCTTCTTTTGTCTGTGTCCTTCTCATACTGCTTCTTTCTTCTTTTGTTGCTTAAATGAGGCTTTTGTTTTATTTGGAGGCACTGGCCCTGATTTTATCTTCCTTTGTACATTTCTTGGGATTAAGTCGGTTTAGGACCAGACACATAGTGGCTGACAGCAAATAAATGGAGTTAGTCTTCAAAACAGCTCTCTCATTGTTAGGTCTGCTGTGTCACAAAAAAGCAAAAAATCATGAAAATGGCCGCTGGTCCCTGATGTTAGGATGAAGGCCCCACTGAAGTCATTCAAAAAGGGTGTTCATGGATAGTCCTGTTGGATGTCTCAGGGTAGACGGCCCAGTGGGAGATGCCCACTGGTACCTCAATCTGACTCAGGAGTGTTGGTTGCATTAGGTCAGTTACAAGCAAACCAACAAGGCAAGAAACCAATAGCAATACCGTTCGTCTTCCTTCCTAGCCAAGTCATTTTGCTTCTGGAAATTTCGCATCTTCTTTTCTTTGCATCAAGTGGCAGGAAAACATACTCCATTTTCAGTGTTCTGGGTCTTGGAATAAAATATTCTCTATCTCTTTGAGATGTTGCAACATTTCACAGCGTCCTGGGGGTTCAGATTTCTTTTTGCTTTAATATTCTTTACAAACTGTGTGAACTTCAAAATAAAGCGTGGCTTATCTTTGTTATTGGAAAAAATACATCCTATCAGCCAGCCCTAGAAGTCAGGAAAACTAGCTTCTCTGGAGCATGACATTAAATTCCCCATTTCCTTGATTAATTATCTCCTGTGCTCAGTGCTTGCTTAAGCAGGGTGAGGAAATTTCACTGAGCTTCCATGGGAGGAGTGGCTCGCCTTGGACCACGGTCTTTAGCCTTAAAAACCTTCATAAACTGCTCTCCCCTGAGAACACGCTTAGATCACAAACCACCAAAGTTATTTCACATTTCTTTCTAAGAGGCTTCTGGCTTTGATCACCAGTAATAAATAATACACATCTTTACTGAAAATAAGAAAAGAAATAGATTATTTTAAGAAATTACACTGTTTAATATGACAAATCTTTGACAGATTTGGGAAAGAATAGAGCATGTTAAGAAATAGCCCTTTGAGGCAAAATGCTGGGAACAGTTGGCGAAAATCCTTGTCTTGGAGTTGCTACTACTGACTCTCGCGCTCAGACATCCCACTGCTCTCACAGCTAGATCAGGAACCCCTATCACTGGGGGATACCGTGGGCTCTGACAATTGTCACCAGGTGGCCAGTACCATCAACATGAAAGGAAGCCTGGACACGGATTCGAGGAAACTGATGGGACAGACTCTGGGCACTGGAGTTGAGGTAACTCATGGGACAGGCTCAGACCATGAAGGGACAATCATGGTTTAGTCTCAACAGCAACATGTCACCTTTACTTGGATGTCTTTGCTTGCTACCAGCAGAGAAGAATAATCTGAATTATGAAACATTCTTTCAGATCAGCTACATCTGTATCTCTAGTTTGGAAATGTACAAACACTGGAGTGCAAATGGGAGAGGTCAATCAACTCAAGCCTGAAAACTCAGAAGCCTGCCATGGGCTGGAAGAAAGGCAGTTTGAGTCCTGTGGCTGCTGGAATTTTGAGTGAGTTATCTGAGCTGAAATGTGGCCGGGGAGATTTTAATAAAATTTCAATAAATAATTACCGTATTCCTTCCTTCTTTCCCCTCCTCTCTCCTCTCCCCTTCCCCTCCTTTTCTTCCTTCTTTTTTTTTTAATATTTTATTTATTTATTGGACAGAGAGAAACACAGCTAGAGAGGGAACACAAGCAGAGGGACTGAGAGAGGGAGAAGCAGGCTTTCCGCTGAGCAGGAAGCCCGATGCGAGGCTCGATCCCGGGTCTCCGGGATCATGATCTGAGCCGAAGGCAGTCGCCCAACCAACTGAGCCACCCAGGTGTCCCCCATCGTTCCTTTTTAAAAGAAGATTGTTATAGGTAGAAGAGAGAGGTGGGAGTTGGCTTCTTTGGAAGTATTCTTTGATCTTTGAATTAGAACTCGTACTAACACAGTAGCCACTAGCTGCATGTAGCTATTTAAATTTAAGCTGATACAAAATTTAAATGAAGTTAAGCATTCAACTCCTTGGTCACATGAGCCACATTTCAAGTGCTCAACAGCCACATGGGCCGGTGCCTACACTATTAGCACAGAGAGAGAATTTTTCCATCCCAGGAGAATGTTCTGTTGTATAGGCAGTTCTAGAATTTCTTGAGCCCTTTTGCAAATATTATATTGCTACTTTATTTCTTTAAGCCTCCCTACTTCTTTGAGCTTCTTCATATGTAAAACGAGTCTAAAAGGTTTCCTTCAAAGCTGTGAAATTTAAATGTGACATTAACTGTGTGTAATGCACACATCCCAGTACCTAGCACATTATAATGCTTAGTACTCAGTAGCTCAACAAGTCCATTCAGACTTGAGCTAGACACACTTGAACTTGAAAGGTACCTGTAACCTACAAAGCTTTCTGAAACAGTTTCCTTGGGAATTAGACTATTTTTACAGGATCAAATCACTCACCATGGTTGATGAGAGCCATTCTCATAGAGTCATAAGGAGAGGAAGCCTTTGTGCTTTCCAAAATGCTTCGTATCTTAATAGGAAAGAGAGAGAAACAAATGAAAATCCCTTATGAGGAGCAATGTTTTTAGATTTGAATTAAACTTTTTTTTTAAGTCCAATGAGATGAAACACCTCTGCGAAGAGGTGTTTATACTATAGGTGTCAACACAGCCTTGGGCCCAGAAAGGCAATCCGCTGCTCTAATGGTAACTGTGTATACACAGCAAGCGTAATAACTTTGGGCTACAGCTGCCAACATGATTTAGCAAACTCCCTGCCTGCAAAGGACTGATCATCCCCTGGAGAGCCCGCCCAAATTCATTGAAACTGCACAGACCTACCTGAGCAGCCCCTGCCACAGGCTCTTTGAGGTCTTTTGTAATTTGCATTCCTTGGACAAATGGAATTTAAATTCCTTAGGCAAATTTCATCCTGATGGAACACCAAGATGACACGCATGCCATGATCTCATTGTTGAGGATTTCTGCTTTATAATCATTAATGTATGCTTCAACAGGCAGGTGAGGTAAAGCATTTGGGCCCAATCCCACTTGGCTTTCATGAAAGCTGCTTTCCCTTTCACCAGCCCTTGTTTTTCAAAGCACCTTTACAAAGATCCCAGTTGTATTTCATGGTATGCTTGTGTGTTGGAAAGGGCATAATGACATATTGCAGAAAGTCACAGGACTGGGGTTCTGGTCCTGGGCTGAACGTTAAGAAGCCTGTAGGAAGATGTTCCCCTTATACCTCTGAAGCAATGTGAGATCAGACGGGTTGGGCAGGTTGCAATCAGAGCGCATAGTTAATTGTTTTTGCGCTTGCAGATAGGGGAGAAGCTGCCCTCTGTTTCACAGGGAGACCTAAGTGGAGTCTTTGTATGTTTCAAACCAGATATTCAACTTGCAAACAGAACTTTAAGTTCTTTCAAGTGTTAACTTGAAGCCAAACTGCCTCTTACTTATTTTTTCCCCACATAATATCACCTTCAACATCTCAGTTGTAGGGATAATTTGACGTCTGGATTAACGTGATTATTTTGCTATGAACCTTCATTTTTTTAGAGTTCTTCTCAATTCTAATGATGGGGCCATGTGGACTGGCTGCTATGATGAGAAACTTACCTCCTGATTAGGGAAAAGTCAGCAAATGAGAGATGGTTGAGGCAATCATCTGGAACCTGGAACCTGGTTGAGGTTCCAGGACCCCGGCTGGAATCTTGGCTCCTTCCTCTGGTGCTGGGTACCTTAACTGTCACTACCTCTCTAAAGTACATCCTTATTTTGGAATAATACTTATGTTTCATGGGGTACCTGTGAAGCTTAAATTAAGTGTGAAAAGAGGATAAAGACCCATAAATGAAGTCATAAAATTTTTCACACCTCTATAGCCTGTCTCTTCCTGTGTACACACATACACACACACACACACTCACACACACACCCCACACCCCAAACTATATTTTAGAAAGCACTGATTAGGCTCATCTTAACTTTTATTTAGATTTTACTTTTCGAAAATCTCACTTTTATTCATCAGCTCTGAAAAAAAAGTCTCTTAAAGAAACATCTGATTTTGTTAGTATTTTCCAAGTTATGCTATTTATAAATCGGTGAGCAAGATGCTTTGAGTTTAATAACTACCTCGCATTTTGTTCCATTAAGATTTTGAGCCACCCCCTCCGGCGCCCGGCCTGAGCACTCGGCCTATCCTTTCCGTTAGTGTCCGTGAGCATTTAGTTCTGTGACAGGAGGTTGAGGACATTTTGCTCACTGCCACGTCTTCAGTACTAAGCACAGTGTGGGGTAGACATTAAATAACCAACTCAAGGACCGGACGAAGTAAATGGGTAGCCTGACAAAGCCAACTGAATCTGCAGCAGTGTCCCTAAGGATGTCTCCTCCCTCCAGGTAACCCTCCCCGCAGCCTATTGTCAACTAAGGTTGTAAGTATTTCAGGCTTAAGACAAAGGTTTTGAGATTTTCTTTTTCTTTCTTTTCTTTTTTTTTTTTTTTTAACAATTTTGCTTATTTATTTGACACACACACACAGAGAGCACACAAGCAGGGAGGGTGGCAGGCAGAGGGAGAAAGAGGCTTCTCACCAAGCACAGTGCTGAACATGGGCCTCCAGCCCCAGGACCCTGGAATCATGGCTTGAGCCGCAGGTAGACGCTCAACCGACTAAGCCACCCAGGGGCCCCGTGCTTTAATTTAGCTCTGAGGAAACCTGGTCTGGAAGTAGAGAGAGAAAGACTGCCTTCGGCTCAGGTCATGATCCTGGAGACCGGGGATCTAGCCCCGCGTCGGACTCCCTGCTCGGCGGGAAGCCTGCTTCTCCCTCTCTCACTACCCCTGCTTGTGTTCCCTCTCTGGCTGTGTTTCTCTCTGTCAAATAAATAAATAAAGCCTTAAAAAAAAAAAGCCTTTGGTCTCTTTTAAAAATTTTTATGAAGTTTGGTTTTTCCCCTCTACTATGCCCAAACCGTTTATCAGAATAAAAGCTCTTCTAAAATGGTAAGTTTCTGAAAAACAAGATCATATTTAAAATTCCATCATGAAGAACTGTTCACCTAGAACGGTGTGGACAGGCTCTACGCACAGCACCCGGGCGCCCTCGCCAGCTTCAAGACTCCGTCAGGTTTAACCACGTCCGCTCTGCAATCTTGGAATGGGCAGTGACGCGCCAGTGACCGCTGCCCATGGCGGCTTCTCAGGTTCTCTCCCTTCTCAAATAACAGAAGCTGATTCAAGGAGTTTCATTTAGCAAATAATAAATTTATTAGGTGCCAACAAGTACAAAACACTGAAAGCCACTGTAGGGGATTATAAAGTCGTGTAGAAGAGCCCTGCCCTCAGGGAGCTTACAGTCTAGGTGATTAGTCACAATTAGTAAGTCGTGGCGATAGCACTCGAGGTGACTTACACAGAGTTCTCGAACATTCACATCCTTTGAATTCTCCTCTTGAATCCTTTCCACAGGAAAGCTGAACAGTGGGAAAGAGACCTTTTGTGGACTTAGACGGTGACCTTGGCTTTGCTCGTGAGCCTCTTTCTCTTGCTGGCTCCTTATTTTTGTAACTTTCTCAGCATCGTTTCCTAACGACCTTTGTTCAGAGAGAATCTCCATGCTTCCTGAACCTTCACACCAGGGTTTCCTGTTTGTTAGTGAGTGGCTCAGTGGCAGTTTGGCCTTGGAATGATTTGCAGTCTGATTTTTCCTTCAGCAAATCTGATTTTCATTTTAGCTGCTGCTCGAATGATATGCTTTGCAATCTGTGGTTTTAAGGGTAGGCGTGAGATGCAATACACAGGAAAGCAGGCCAGACCTTTCCCTTACTTTAAACATTTAATAGTGCACTTACAGATTACATTCTGTACAGATATAGAGCAAGTTATAAACCTCTTCTATTTTTTTTCACTTAGATTGTATTCATGTAAAGTGTATTTACATTAGGAAAAACAAAAGTCTTGAGGTACAAAACCCAAAAGAATATCTGAGGTATAAATACAAGTATATTTTAAATAATAATTTGTATCATGCTTTATCTATGTTTGAAAGCACAGTGGACATGTGGACATGTTTACCTTACTAGAATGGTATATACAACGTACAATCTTATAAATCTGAAAGCTATTAAAATTGAATATACAAGTGTATCTTCATGAGGAACACTGATATCCAAAATACTCAAATTTTAAAACTTCTAATCTTCTGAACTGTAAATTCTTCAAAGAACCTTTGAAATAACACTGACAATGGTAACTACATTATAACAAAATAAAAATCCTTCTTAAAGCTCTCATTCATACATTATGCACTTTTGATCCATACAAAATAAATTCACTAATACTGTCCCATGAGTCAATCTTTATGGTCACAGCAAAGCCTGGACAATGACTACCCACCCTTCCATAAAACTGTGCTGGTGCCTTTTGGGTTTTTTCCCTGCGATAACTATTTTCCTTTCCTGCTAAAATATAGTCCAATGGCTTTGTTATAAAGGAAAAGAAAAAGAAATGTAGGGAAAACAAAGCCCCCCCCCAAAAAAGTTGCAAACCCAGAAAAACTATTTGCTGAAAAGGACAAATCCAACAACTAAGTATGTGTAGCTTTCAGAAATGCTATGAATAACTACAATCAGCACCTGTTGTTAAACTTTAATACCATAGGTTAAATTTTCAGGGATTTCCTTCGGATATAGTTTCCTATGTTTTCAGTGTGTCTTCAAGAGTTTTGGTTATAAACATGAAAACGCAAAGCATTCTAATAGGTAAACGCTCTGAGGCGATCCGGGAGTATACGTTACAGTATTCAGTCATTGTATCTTGACTTCTACAACAAATACGAAAACCTCAAATAAAACTGTGCTTTGGAGCTAGGAAGTGTGGTGGTGATGGGGTGGGGGGGGTAGTTTCTTCCCTGAACTAATTTATACTGGTTAAAAACTATACCACTCTTTGCAATCAGGTCAAAGACAACTGTGTTTGAGAAGGCATGCTGGAAATCAATCGACTAGAATTACTTTTAAGGAAAGAGGAGGTTGGTAAGAAAGGAATGTGCCTAAGAACTTGGAAAAAAGAAAAAAAAGAGCGAACAAGGGTGTTGGGTCCCCTTTCTGGATGGGTCCACGGGCAGTCAGAAATTCCAGGTTAAACTGAACCTGACGCATCAAAATCCTTCTTGGAGGCATCCCAGTGTACCAGACACTGCATCCATTGTTTACGTCCCTGCCATTCAACCAGCAACAGACACACATACACACGCTCCTCTGTGCAAACCTTTCTTTGCTCATCTCAGTGAGAAACAGCTCGAAGAGGACCAACTATTCCAGTGGACACACCAGTCCCCCAACACGCTGCGAATATAATGACACAGGTACACAGACACCAGTATTGCAAGAGAATGAAGTATCTTCATTATTTTCTGTAACGCATTTATACTTTTGCTTCTCAGAAGCAATTTGAATAAGAATACTTTTTTTTCTTTTGCACAGTCTTATATATTCCAGTCAAGGTCTATAAGCTAGACCTTCAACAAACAGGAAGCAGCTTTAAAAATGTCCTATATTGCGATGGTTGATCCCCACACGCCAACTTATTAGAGTTTTCTTAGTTTTTCAGGACTAGACTCAGAACCCAGTCTTCCAAGGACCAGCAAAAGGGCATCCAGAAACCAATGTCCGGACGGTCGGTGGGCATAGCCGCTCGGCTTCAGTAATCACCTAGATTTGGTGTCTTTGGTTTCAGTGTTCTGATTGCTGAAAGAGTCTCGGATCTTCACCACTTCAGCTGCACACAAATGTCCAAAAGATTTTGTGTACCACTCTGGCATGTGGCCCCTGCAACGGAAAGGAAAAGCAGATGGGTTCTCCACACTGGTAAGCTCTGAGAGATGCCGGACGGAGCTCCGAGTACACTTTCAGGTCTTGCTGCAGAAGCCACGTAAGCAAGATTACTCCTGGTATCCAAGCTAACCTCCTGGCACAGCCATTGCACTTTTGGAACCAGAAGTTTCTCAAGGAACAACTTACTGAGTATAGATGCTGAGTGACATTGTTCAAGGAAAGCTTGAGCATACAGAACAAAAACAGATCACGCAGATGGTTGAAAAAGTATTGAGAAGACTGTAAATGAGAATTTTACCCCTTTGGAAAGTTTTGAGAGGTTCATGTTTTGGTTGTATTGCTGAATTTCATGAGTTTTCTGGTATGAACACTCATTCATCAATGACACAGAGTATTGGCCTGATTAATTACTGAATCATATATATTCAGATTTTCAAATACCTTTGACTATAAAATGAGAATCATCTGCTTGCTAGCTCAAGCTCTCAGTTCCTATGGCTGTAAATGCAAAGCAGAAGCAGCATGCTACCACTTTTTTTTTTTTTTAATATTTTATTTATTTATTTGACAGAGAGATCACAAGTAGGTAGAGAAGCAGGCAGAGAGGGGAGGAAGCAGGCTCCTTGCCGAGTGGAGAGCCCCATGTGGGCCTCAATCCCAGGACCCTGAGATCATGACCTGAGCCAAAGGCAGAGGCTTTAACCCACTGAGCCACCCAAGTGCCCAGCATGCTACCACTTTTTCTAAGGGATCGAAATTTGGAAGTGGTCCCCCAGAGACCAAGAAACGGGAAGGCATTACTTTATAAAAACTCCTCTTTAGGGAGTAGACAAGATACAATAATGTGCTCATGTAGGCCATTCTCTGGATCAGACAAAAAGGCTCATCTTCCTCATGAGCCTCATTATGTCACAAAAATCAGAATCAGAACCTACCTTAAGTCGGCTCTGCACATGTAGGTGAGTTTGGATTTCCCTGACCCGCAGGGCTCGATCAGGTACCTGGACAGGAGCACATTGACTCTCACCCCCACCACAGGCGCCCGGTCGTGATCCACGGACGTGAGTAAAAGGGCACATGCCCCCTTTGGTAAATTAGTCCTCCACGTTCTGCAGAGACAAAACCAGAGGGTAAAAGATAGACTCTCCCAGAAGACAAGCTGAAAATGGGCCCTGCTGTCAGAAGAGACAGCTGAAGGGCAGGATCAGTTCCCGTGTCGGGTGACCAAGTCCCGGAGAGGTGACACCCTTTGAACTTGTCCAGGGGCTCTCGAAAGAGTGAACTCTGTACAGAGCTGCTACAGCATGTATATATGCTCTGAAGGAGAACCAGTACGAAGGGGGACTGAAAACCATTTTTACATTTCATGAATGTATTAGCATGTGGACATCCAAACGAGTACCACTCTGCTGGAAAGCTCTGGACTAATGATGTGCCATTTCCTCAAGGATTCTGAGAATTTCTCATTCCATACTGTCTCCAGAGAATTTACAAATGACATACAATTCAGCTTTAACCACAGCTCCCTTGGGACTTAAATGTTATTTCCTGGCTTATGTAGTCACTAGCTGTTTCTAGCGAGAAAATCTATCCTAGAAGGGGTAAGAAACTGCTATCAGATATTCAATTGAGTGTGTCTCTATTTCTTTATTGTATTTTTAAAAATTTTTAAAGATTTTATTTATTTATTTATTTATTTATTTATTTATTTATTTATTTATTTATTTATTTAAGAGAGACTGAGAGTGTGTGTGTGTGGGAAGAGGAGCAGAGGGAGAGGGAGAGGGAGAGAAACAGACTCCGTGTTGAGCGCAGAGCCCCATGCGGGGCTCGATCGCAAGACCCAGAGAGATCACGACCTCAGCCGAAATCAAGAGTTGGATGCTTAACCAACTGAGCCACCCAGGCACCCCAAATGTGCCTCTTTTTCTGAGCTCGATTCCAAAAGCATTCAAACTATTTTCAGGGATGAACGTGCCGTTTGCATACATAAAGACACATGTTCCGTATCTGCAAGGGCTCAACAGAGGCACACCTTCTGCTTTATGTAATTTTACCATCTCATCACAGTCAGTGATACCAGGAGCACCCTTGCTACAGTGATCCATTTGGAGCCTCTCACCTCAAAACAACGTAGTCCCGGGCAGGGTGGGGCGCCATACTGTTCTGGACGTACTGGTAAATTTCAGTTTGGCTGTCCAGGATTTCAATCACTTTGGAATCCAACAGGTCTACGTCCCACAGGTGCTGCTCTTTGAGTAGGCGCTTTAAGATTTCCTCAGGCATGGCAGGGACTTCGATGGTGGACCGCCAAAGCCTTAGAGGAGGTCCTTCACTCACCTGAAAAGAGGATGTACTTTTCAGTGCTAAGACAATTCACACATACCTCCACTTTGAAGGCACATTGCTATCTGTATTTACAGTCATGTGTTTGGAGACTAATTATTATCTATATGCTGGTGTCCCCATGCATATTCAAAAGCAGGCCAGGAAACCTGGCCTTTGGCCAATTTTCTGGCCAAAATTATTAACATCTGTTTTCCTGGGACTCATATAGGGTCAATGCAATAAAAATAAGATCATGTATCTGCATCCTAAGGCCTCCAGGGCCATCTAGATACTCTCACTGTTTATTTCTTTTCAAGGAGATAGAGATAGGATCAAGAAATACTATCATGGACCTATCATGCTAAGCCATACAAGATGTCCCTGCCCTCAAGGGGCTTTTAGTCCTAACAAGTTTATTTTTCTCCCAAGTAACCCCCACTCATTAAAGGGCCAAGAGAAGAGTGGCTGAGAACTGAGGAGTGTGCAAAGAGATTCTGATTAAATTATAGAAAAATCTAAGCATGTCATAGAATGCCCTAAAGCCCAGTACCTCTAGCCCAGAGAACTGTACTGTGATCCTGTGGAAGGACAGGATTTCAGTAGATGGTCCGATTCCTCCAACAGACGTGAAATGACTATGATTTCTTGTTGACCTGGCTTCCACTCTCACCTGGGGAACCAAATCACCTTGCTGGCTAGGTCTACAAGGAAGAGAGTGGGTGACAGATCCCGCCCCTCCAGAGAGCTGAGCTGGCCACAGGGTCTCACAGCTGATGAACCTGAACCCTGACCCCTGGAACTCAACCGGCTGACAACAGGGCCATGACTTACCTTCTTATAGGACAGCTCGGCCTGCTCAGACGTGGAGTAGCTGACCCAGCCTTTAAACTTCTCTTTGACCTCTTTAAATAGGCTATCCACACAGTCCTGGAGGAAGTGCTGGTAGTCAGCCGACTCATCATGATGTAGGCGTCCCAGTGCTTCTAGAGTGAGGGGCTTCAGCTCCTGTTCCGTGTAGGAATTCCTACACCGACTCATTTCCTCAGGAACCTGTGGGGGACGTGAGAGACCACAAGGAGGTGAGTGCGCCTGACCAGTTCCCAATGACCATCAGAGGAAGGGGCAGTGTGGGGGCCACACACTAGGTTCTCGGAGCAGCACGGCACTCTAACTGCTCTGTTTTCCCACACACTGAAGCCTGCCCACCTCCCAGGGTATCCTGAGGCCACATCACATTCACGAAGCTATCAAAAAAGCCTATTGTCGTGTAAGGTATTCTTCTGCTTTGGAAAGTCACAGTAAGAGGGTAAATGACCAATGAGGGGGCTTATGTGGATGAGGACAGGTTTTTCAGGAGCAGAATTTATTTCAGATCATTGCTTGCTTTTGCTTTTTAAGTCAAGAGGTATGGAGATAGCACATTTCATTCAACATATTAACCCTAATGAGCTTATATATTATAAAATAAAAAAGATGTGTTTTAGAAAAGGGAAAAAAAAGATATTCTTGAAGTACATATATCATTTTCAGCTGTGGAAAGATCTTTTGGTAAGATGCAAACAAGCTGAGTGCGTAAGACTTTGTCCTAATAATTTATATTATCCTCAACAAATAACAAAGCTCCCCAGCTCCTTACCTGGAAAAGCTTCTTGCACTCAGCAATCATATGGGCCAGACCCTGAGTGGCAGCGAGGTTTTCATTCAAATCTTTCTGATCTGGTTTGCCCAAACTTTGTTTTCTTTGCATTACCCTAGGCAGAAGAAATAAGGGAGGGGCAAAATTCAAATATTTATGTGTTTTTAATTTATGTGTTATTCTAGGAAACCCAAAGGAGAGGAAAAAGCCATTTTGCCAGAGCCTATATGTTACAAAGAGGTGCAGGAGAGCTTTACCTTGGTCACTAAAATTCCTCAGTTTTATCAGCAGAGTTCAAAAAAAAAGAAAGGGACTGTTTTCAGGGAGATCTAGGCTGTTTAAAGCCATCATGCTAAGCAAGTTCCTATTTAAATAGGGCAGCTTGAAGGTCTGTGTGTATTGGTGGGGAGAAAGAAAGGGAGCTTCAAGGGGTGCGTGGAGGAGAGGCACTGTATGTCGTAGTAAGTGGTATCACTATTCTTTACAGTTTAAATAAATAAAATCCCCTCCTTAAGGCGAGGGGACCATCTATTGTTTTCTAGAGGTTTTGACTTAATCTTATCTGATCTCTCTCTTCTGCTCTTCTCTAGTTCCCTATCCTATTGAAGATGGAATGCCTCAGCTCACGTGAGAACTAGATAAAAAGATATTTAAGTATTGTATGGCTTTGAGAAGTAAAGCTAACTTCACCAGGCACAACTAGGCCTCAGGCCTATAGCCAACGAATACCGGTCCAGTACCTTTAGAGCTGAGGAAAAGGGATGGATTCCAGGTATAGGGTTATGTCCAGTCTGTGCTTTTCTTACCTACTCCACTGTGAGGCCCTTACAGGACACATTCACAGCAGTAGGAAGCTCCGATGGGCTCGGCCATTTCCCTGTCAGATGTGGGCAGGTTACTTATTAAAGTGGCCCTCCCTGCAGTCTCACTTCCCTGCCAGGATCTTCACCTCCTATGATTGTGACCAGGATTAAATGAGAGAATGAATGTCAAGGGTGTAATCCAGTGGTTGGGTCAGAGTTAAGTGCTGAGCAAATATTGGCCTTGGATATCTTCAGGACCCTCTGATGTCTTCAGCCACTCCCAGCTTACACACATCTAAGGAGAAGCTTCGCACACAATGGGCTGAGGCTGGGTCCTGGCTTAGGGGCTCAGTGTTATCCTTAGTTCTTTGAGACCCAGCCAGTAACTACCTTACAACTTCTAGCACAGGCTGGGGGCTTGGCTTTCTTGAGCCCGCAGAAGCCAGGGCACTAAGGACCGTATTTCCATCCACTTTTTGAGGTCAGTAAATCCACATCATTTTTTTTTTTTTTTTGCTGGCAGAAAGTGTGATGGCAAGGTCACAGAGGGTGCCGGGGAGGGTCAGGGCAAACACTTGCCATGGCAAAGCACATACCCAAAGCTCTCGCTCAAAACCTGGTTGCCACTAGATTATCTAGAGAGTCACACACACCCCCAGGGCTGAGAAGAAAGGAGGCAAGTGCAGGAGCTGTGAAGGAAGGAGGCAAACTCCTTTTTGCTTGCCTCAGGTGTGAATCCAAGAAACCCAGGTGGACAACCGAGAAGGAAAGGTAGGCTGCCCTGGTCTGAAGAACACAGCACATGTGTGCACATCTCAGCAGCCCCGTACCTTGGAGAAGAATTCTCTCTCTTCAGCGTGTTGAGGTGGAAAAGGGAGGGTGCCAGGCACACAGCCAGGTTGGTGGGAGTCATCTGGTTTTCCTTCACAGCTGCTGTGACATCGCTCAAGAAATAAAGAAGGGTCTGTAGGACCTCCCGGTTCTCATCAGGCAGGAGCATAATGGCGGCCTTGATGGCCTGGAGGCGCTGGTCCTTGGGGACACCTGTACAATACCAGCAGTTCCCTGTCAGCTCAGCGCTTGTCCACGCACATTGAGAGGAAACGTCCCAAAGCAAATAATCAGCCCTAACGACTTCAGCGCCCGGTCCTGAACAAGCACTTGCAGAAAGTGTACTTGAGGTTAATAAGGAAGAAATTAGGGACCGCCACCAGCGTCACTAGCCTCAAGTATTTCCTGCCTGCGGAGGAGTTGAAAATTTTTCAACACCCACAATGCCAACATCCTCCTAGATCCACCTTGGAGTTCAACTTCAGATATGATGTTCTTTTGGTTTATGGTAATTAGTTTTCCTTTTCTAAGTATTTTTTTAGAAATCCCTAATTTACCATTCTCGATTACTGAAAGACATTACACGCATTTATACTTTGGTTTAGTCTCAGTGAAAAATCCTATCTAAGAGGCATACAAAGAAATAAAAACTTTCTCAGCCTTTACTAAAATGTTCAGTATCTCTGGCGACCTTCCAGAATTATACCTGATCTTCTCATTTGTAAAATGTGGAAAGGAAGCTGCTAAAACACTCAGCTGAAACAACAGCTATTTTTACTAGTAGTTTCTTTAAGTTTTGGAAAGCATACTGAGAGATGATTATAAAAATATATGCTTGAGAAACAAGCCAGTAAAATAATATACATGTAGAAAATGCTGGGCCCAAACTTCAGGTCTCCTTTACTAGGCAGATCTGTCTTTTAGGAGGCATGTGGTGGAAAAATCAAGTCACTCAAGCCCAGCTCTATAGCACAAACTGATTAAAACAGCTCCATGGTTACAATACATAACAAATACCTTGGTGGGGAAAATGTGACCTCTGTTTTCATAAAATCTGAAAGGATGAAACAAATACTGAAATAATCCAGACCAGCTCCATTTCTCATAAAATAAAGTCCAATGCGCTGGTTTAAAGACAATCTGAGCACAACGAGAGAAGCTGCTTTTATATTGCATTGCTGTAACACCACACTGAGCCAAGGAAAACACAGGGCTGTGAGTGCTATAATGCTGATCCTGATCATTAGTTTAGACAACTGTTTGCTTTAAGCTTTATTTAAAAATGAGAAGGGCATGGGTATTGTTTTCCCAAATATTTCTGGCAGAAGCTGAGATGAGTAACAGAAAAAGATTATTTATTCATTTTACATTAAGATAAAACACACGGACACCTGTGAAGTTTTAAACACAACAGGCCCTGCTAGAGAGATGCGAATCAACAGAAATAGCCTGGAACCTGCTCTTCTAAGCATCTTAGATAACACTGTTCTAGAAGCGAATGAGAGCGTGAGTGCCTGAATCAGAATGTAAGAATGTGGGGAACACCCAGGTGGCTCAGTGGGTTAAGAGTCTGAATCCTGATTTCGGCTCAGGTCATGATCTCAGGGTCATGAGATCGAGCCTGGCATCGGGCTCCACACTTGGTATGGTGCCTCTTTAAGTTTCTCTCTCCCTCTGCCCCAACCCCCCCAAAAGAATGTAAGAATGTGTAATTGCTCCACTAATTAGAGAATGATGATAAGGGAAATTTTATTTTTGCATCATTCAACAGGTATACAGAAACCTGTTCCACAAACAAGGAGAAAAGGAAGAAACCGATGACACGTGTTTCCAAGAAGTCATCGTGTGAGTCCCAAAGAATGGCATGAAAGGAAGCCACAGCTTCCAGCCAGTCCCACTTTTCCCCAAGGCTGACAACCGACACGCGGGATCAAAGAACACTTACACTGATAGATCTGTAGAAAGGTTTCTGAGAGTTTGTTCGTCATTAGCGGCTCAGGAAGGTCTCGAAAATACTGCTTCAGCATGTCTGCCACGTCATAAGCGGACTGCCCCTCATAGCTGACACAGTCCATGGCACTTTCATTCATCTGGCGCAGAGCCTGAATCCGGGATTTGACACCGGATTTTCGGAAAAGCCCAACCTGTTGAAAGGAAAACATTACACGTGAGGATAGAAGCAGCATTTCTATGGCATAGCTGTAGAAAGGAAGCCTGAGCCTGAGGCCCCACAATGGCATGGGCCTTGCCCACAGTGGTCCTCACCTGATCCAAACAGTGGTTGCGGAGGTAGCGCATGGCCTGCTGGATGCTCTGGGGCAGGGGCTGTCCCGTGCGCTGCACGTTGACGGTCAGGGGGACCCCGAACACATTCCGGTCCTTGTAGTCTGGAACCTTGATCCTTTTCATGAACTTAGGCACAGCCCTGTTTAAAGCATAGTAGTGGTGAGCGGATGGGAGCTGTTTATTTGTCTGTATATGCTTACCACCTTTGTAGGTAAACCCCGTGGGCTTTAAATCTGTGCTATTTAAGGTGGCTATTTAAATAAAATTACAAATTTAGTCCTTCAGTTGTATTCACCACAGTTCCAGCGCTCATGAGCCGTCTGCGGCCAGTAGCTACCAGAGGAGCAAATCAGACCATTTCCACTGTCCCAGACAGTTCCATGGGACGGGGCTAGTTTGCATCTTCTAAGAGTTGTGGGCTATGAGACCCAGAAACATTTTATCTGTTGGGGATTCTCTTTCCACTATTACTTCTGAGAACTGGGTCTATATTCTTAAGGGAACCGATGGGCTTCCTTACAAAATGGCAGCACAGGAAGGACCAGGAACAGAAAACACTGAGGACCCTAATGAGGTGCTTCACAACGGAATTCAAAAGACATGTTCCTGCCTGTCCTGTCAATGGACAAGAGTCATTTCTAAGTTTCTGGTGTGTTTCATAGCATCTAAGGTATAAAAGGATCATGTAATGCTGGATGAGGAAATAACAAATGCGTGGTGTTGGTCCAACATAATGAGAACCAACTCCAGAGCTCAAGAGTGGGGGCCAAGCTAATGACCCAAAGTCAAAATAAATCCTCCTGCTGATGACCCCGGACAGTATAACATCTTTAGTTTCTAAAGGAAGATGAAAAAGAACAATGAAGGTTTTGTGAGCCTCTGCCAGGCTCCCTGGAGCCCTAAGACCAGGTCCAGCCCCAGCAGTAAATGGAACAGCAGGAAACCGATGTCATGCATTTAATGCTGTTAAGCAGAAACTTCAGCTCTACAAGTGACCTCTCTAAATGGGACAAGAAAGGGCAAGGCCGGACAGGAAAAGAACTTTGTGTAGAATTTTTCCCTCTTCCACGGATCCCACAATGCGAGGCTTTTACATTGGGTTTTGACTCACTGGAAAAACTGACCAGAACTCAAGAAGTATTACGGACTTTCAGATTCTTGAGGGTTTGGTGGGAAGGGGTGGGCAACTCAGAAACGAGGATGTAAAATATGTACTTTTAAACAGCCAGCAGGGAAAACTGGGAAACACTGTTTCAGAGGAACACTGCAGAAGACAGGCCGCTTTGCCTTCTGAGGGCTTTCCAGCAGCCACGACACATTACTGTTTATAGCCCTACGAAAGGTAAGACTGAAGCGCACGGCCAAATTTGTATTTCCATACAGTTAAGTATATGGTATCACGGCTCTAAGTGTGTATAATACTCGCTTTGTCGGGGAAGAAAAGCCCAGTGGTGGAATGTGCAAAGAACACATTACGATCTCCACCGAGAATCTGAAGCATGTGGGGATAAACCGGTCAATACTTATTTCTGTCATTCAGAACAAACAACTTCTGTATTTAGCAAGGCTCACATAATAACAGCCTTTGAACGGGAGGTGCTTTGATGCTGATGTTAAACTCACTGCGAGTCCTGAGGAGAGGAGGAACTGGGGAGAGAAAGAACGCTGCCCATTCTCCCGGGCACCTCTGGTTACTACTAAGAGAAATGGGCTGCTTCTCCATTTTTATAAAAAGCAGAGATTATGCAACTGGGATGATAAATACTCAGATGAGTGAAAAGGCAAAAGGATACCCCGCAGAGGGCGCCTGGGTGGCTCAGTGGGTTAAGCCTCTGCCTTTGGCTCAGGTCATGATCTCAGGGTTCTGGGATCAAGCCCCACATCGGGGTCTCTGCTCGGCAGGGAGCCTGCTTCCTCCTCTCTCTCTGCCTGCCTCTCTGCCTACTTGTGATCTATCAAATAAATAAATTAAAATCTTAAAAAAAGAAAAGGAGACCCCACAGACACTGAAATGCACTTGGATGTCAATCTGGAGGTAGGTCTCCACTTTGCTCGGACAGCAAAGAAATTAAGGCATGCAGCATCAGGTGCCACCCATGACCCGTGCAGCTTAAGGGTCTGCAGCTCGTGTTGCACACGCCAAGGGCTATACTCTTGAAAGTAATGATGAACAGATCATCTGACGAATTTTATATCTTAGAGCAGTGGATTCCTTATGTTTATATTCACAGTTTAAGAGCCTCTGTTAGAAAAAAACATAACCTGAATTTTTTAGCACAGGTAGAGTTTTGAGTGATGCTTCAAATATTTACATCAAAACATTTTCTAAAAACCTACATAAAGAGGCTTATAAGGCCAGGTGCTGTAAACGTCAAACATTTCAAAGTTGGTCTCAACATCCGATGATATGAACAAAATTTTTCTTTCCTTTTTTCTGTAAGTATGATCTGATACTGTATGCATATTTAACTATAGTGGGCTATTTTCTTTTTCTTAAGATTCATTTATTTTGGGGCGGAGGGGCAGAGGGAGAGGGAGAGAGAGCGCAAATGCTCAAGCTCAAGCAGACTCCCCGTTGACTGCGGAGCCTGAGGGGTTGGATCTCACCACCCTGAGATCATGACTGAGCCACCCAGGCATCCCCGGTGGGCTCTGCCTGACCCTGGGAAGGAGGCACCTACACAGTGTGATGGAGCAGCAATGCATTCTCATGCCGACCAGCGCCTTGTCGATCCCAGAGCTGAAACTCACTCAAGCAATCCCCGCCGCTTATTCCCTAAAGTGAGACTGGCTTGAACACCATCAAATAGGGCCTCAACAAGGCAGAGATTACATGAGGGTGACAGTCTAAAGGTATTCATAAAGGATAGAACTGTTACATATTGGTGTTGGGACAGCTTCAAGGAACTGACCAAAAACATCTCTAGTGAGTCTACTGAGCACAGTTAACCCTTACCAGCTAAAGCCATGCTTATTAGAAGGTGTGTATTTCTCCAGCAGGGCGGTTAACTTCAGGAGCGAGTATTTCTGCAGCAGGTTCATCTGGGCCACTGACTGGCAGTTAATCTGCAGTGATACGGAGTTTAAGCTCGGCCGATGGGAGCTCTGGAAACTGTGCCATCTCAGCCTATGCCTGTGGGAGGAGAGTGGGGGAGGGAGTGAGTACCAGGGCTCTTCAACAGGTAGATGCAAAATCAGCAGTAGCTACTCACGGGTGTCTCCAAGGAAGGAACAGGACTCACTTCTACCCCTTTCTTTTCCTTCCCCCACTGGGGTAAAATACACATGACATAAAGGACAGTCTTAACCACTGCTAAGTGTGCAGCTCAGAGGCCTTGAATACCTTCACTGTTGTACAACCATCACCACGAATCACCCACAGGACTCAGGTCCTCCTCCCTGACTGAAATGCTATACCTGCTGAAGAGTATCCTTGTGTTCTGGATGTTGGGATATCCTTGTCCGTCCCTTTTCTTGGAAACCCAGAGGGCTGCAGATGCCACAGCTGATCCCATACCCTCCCCCCCCACGAAGGTGGAAGCAGTCGCTTCCGGGGCACCCTCCCGTATTTCCCGAGCGCAGCAAGGCTCTCACCTATTGGACCTGGTCAGGGAGGCTCCAACCCCAGAATCCCTCCTTTCCGGGATGTCCGAGGGCTCTTCGGGTTCATTCAGTGAGTTGCCGGTGCTGTCCAAGTCACTGGGCGTGGCTCGGCCGTTGTCCGCATCCAGGTGAATCTGTTTGGGAGAGGACGGGCATGGAGAGACCGAGTCCAGGGCTGAGTCTGAGTCTCCCTCATCTGAGAGCTTCTCTGACCACTGGTTGACTATCCTCTGCATGCCCTTCACATGATAGAGGATGTCATCCAGCTCAGGGAAAATGTCCTCATTCTCCAGGTCGGCCAGGTCCCCTGAACTAGAATAGAGGATGGAGCCTGGCACGTTGTCATAGATACTCAGGCGGCTGCTCCTGGAGCTGGAGGAATTGCGTCTCTTGAGCTCCTTGGGGCTGTCACTGCTTTCCCTCCTCAGGCTGATATGGCCGGGGCCGTGGAAGCTTCCGGTCCTCCAGTTCACAGAGCTGTTATTCCCCGAGGGAGAGAAGCTGCCATTGGAGAGGGCTTTGGGGAAAGTGCCAGGCTTATGATCTTCCGGGATATAGAACACCGTGTCCTCCGGATAGCTGCCGCGGTTCTTAAAGTTCTGCTCCATAACGTTGTTGAACGTGGACTGATTGAATGGATCAAAGCCCTCTAAGTACATGCCCACCCGCTTGCTGCAGGCGCTGAGGCTCCGCGTCCTGGTGACCGGGCTGGGCGTGCTCACGGCGCTGCTGGTCTCCGACTGGCTGCTGCTGCTGCTGGTCTGCGTGGAGTTGGAGACGCTCCGCTTGCGCACCGCTGGCACGTTGATGTGGTTGCCGTTGAGCGTGGAGATCTCCACGCAGTTCAGCTGCTTCAGCTTCTCCTCGTCCACCCCCTCCTGCAGGATGGGCCCGCTGATGATCAGCCCCAGCTTGGAAGGTGCCTTGGGCTTGCCGTGGTGCGAGCCCTTGAGCTTCAAGCTCTCCATACGTTTCAGCAGGCTGCGCGTCTTGGACTTGGCGTTCTTCTCGTGGCCCTTCATGCCGAAGCTGAAGCTGGACAGTTCCTTGGGCGAGGGCAGGCTGCAGAAGGAGTCATCGTGGCCGACGAAGTGGCCGGAGGAGCAGACGCTGATGACCGAGTTCGTCCTGGGTGTTACGGGGTCCCCGGCGCGAGGCGCATGCACAGGGAGGCTGCCCGTGCTGCTGAGGCTGAGGACCGAAGCCACCTCCTGGCGCTCGCTGAGGTCCGTCAGCATGCTTTCGTGGCTCGCAGCGTTCTTCAGGGAGGTGTCATCAGGGGCCCCGGGGGCTGGGTCCTGCTTTGAAGAAAAGACATCAAACTCTTCCAGCCGGGACCACCTCTTGCTGTCCCTCTGGAAAGTCCATTTGCCGCTTATTGCACAAGGCTCGTCCTCGTCCGAGTCCTCACTCTGCAAGGACAGAATGGAGGCATTCATCATCACTGGGACTGGCGGACAGCAGGGAGCAGGACGCGTGCCAGGGGCTAGAGGCCCGGCCGCGGCTCATAATATGCCCTCGGTGTCAATTCCCCCTTTGTATCTTTATTTTATTATGTGTTGTTATTTGATTTGATGATGATGGTTTTATTATTATTTTTTACATTACAAAGATGTACCTCAGGACTTTAACAGGAAAAAGGCTGACCGGGTGTTTCAGGCTAAATAAGAGTTATTTTGTAGAAGCTATTGGATCTATAGGATGTTCTTTAATGGTTCACAGAAGAAACCTCTTGAGATTCTGTGAAAATTCCAGGCATGCAAAATATTTTGAACCGGAGTCAGCAATGGGTAGGACTCCCTCTGGTCTGCCTCCAATCTTGCTGTCTGTTGATAGCATGTGTTTATACTCTCTTTTTCAATTAAAAAAAGTTGTTTTCAAACCCTAAGAAGAATGGTGACTGAACTCTGTAGCCACCTTAAAAGTGTACAACATCTACTAAGAGACCAATGGAGACATAAGCAAAGTCATAAGCCCCCACAATTTTCAGTCTGACACTTTTCAGTGTCTTACCTGTTCTTTCTTATTCCCTCCCCCGCCAGGCGTAGGGTGGGGAGCTAATGCCACACGTGTCCTGTGAAGTTTCAACCTCAGACATGCTCCAGGCAATTTAACAAGGCTTCAGAAATACCCAGTCCTGACAGCACAGAACATTCAAAAACGGGAAGTAACATCTTTGCTGACTATGCTTGATTTATGGGCAGGACTCAGGGTTATGATGCGTCACAAACTACTACATCTGAGCCTTCTAGGCGGGATATCAAAAGGCTCCATTCAGTATGATGCATGTCTTTCCCACTGGTGTGGAAAATATCACATGACCCATGTTTTACAGGACAATGAGTAGAGAGCATTAAACGCTGACTGGCAGACTCCTCTCCACAGCTCAGTGGGTGCTGAGGTTCCAGTTCATTTGTTTAAAAGGTCTAACTCCCCCAAGAAGGCAGCTTGTTGCAAGACAGGGACTCTAGGATAATTAAAATTTGTACTCTGAACAGTCAGAAATATGTTCTTTGACCAAACTTATTCCTGTTTACTCTAATTTGTGACACTCACTCCCAGGACTACACCCACCTCTTCTCCTAAGATCTCATAAAAGGACCTCACATTTCATACACAGAAGTTATGCACCACCATTTGACTAGAATGTGTGGGATTTCCTGCCCTTCCCTCCGTCTCTCTCAACTCTTTTCCTCCTCCAGCCTCTCATGATTCTTCAGTACCCCACAAGCCAGCCTTCTCTTCCATCCCTGCAGCTCTTAAAAAAAAGTTACATGTGGGAAGAGAGAGAGTTGCATGTGGGAAAAGAGTGAGTTTCCAAAGAACTCTAGCTTTAATTTCTGACAGGCATAATGGAGGATTCATTGTGATTTCCTAAGCCCCATTCCTTTAAGTAGGCATTAACAACACAAAATAATAGATGATTTGTTCCTATCAAAAACAGTTGGAAAAAAAAAACCCACCCTCACAGAGCCTCACAGATACAGAGAACAAACTGGTGGCTGCCAGAGGCAGGGGTCAAAAGGTACAAACTTCCAGTTATAAAATAAGTAAGTTTTGGGGATATGATGTACAACATGGTGACTATAGTTGATAATACTGTACTGTGTATTTGAAAACTGCTGAGAAAGATTTTAAAAAGTCTCACCACAAAAAAAGTGTTGTAAGTGTGTGGTGATGGATGTTAACCAGACTTACTGTGATGATTGCATTAGAATATATATATAAATATTGAATCACTGTTGTACACCTGAAACTAGTATTATGTGTCAATTTTCTCTCGATCAAAAAAAAAAAAAAACAGTGGGAAAACCCTAATTTATTGGCTAGATGCAACTACTGGTTTCAGTTACATAGGCTACTTGATCTTGGGTTAACTTGACTGGATTATGTATTAAAAATGTAGATTTTTGGAACAAGGAAGTAATAAGAGTTTGAGAGACAAATCCTCTTACAAAACACATAATCTGATTTTTGGTCTGCCGGCTTTCCTCCGATTCTATTATACATTTTATATACTCACTCTCTTCCGATGAGGACTAATTTCCAGCTTCATCACCGCACATTTGTTTAAAGTATTTAGACGCCTACAGGGCAAAGCAATAATATTAGCAAAGATAGGAAACCACGGATGGGTAGATAAATATTTTTTTTTTTCAGATAGGTGACAAGTTTAATGAGTTTCTTTATTCAAAAAATTATTCCGTAATTTAGAACAGTGTTAGAAATTTCTTTATGAAGTGAATAACAATAACAATAACAATACTTTGAAGTTTCTTAAACTTATTTAGATTGAGTATTACTATCTTATAGGAAAAGGACACATTGCTATGATACTATCAGAGGCTTCTTATTCTTCACAGAATAAACAACTCTCAATGAGGAAATTTTTCTTCCAAGAAAGAGTTCCTCGGTCGATCCATTAGATAGCACCATTCAGTGCCAAGAAGTAAGAGCCAGTGATGTCTCCTTTCATAGAAATAGGAACAGCAACAAGGAACCAAGAAGTGTTCTTGGTAAATAAAAATAAATGGTATATTCTATCGCAAATCAAAATGCAATTAGAAAAATAAGCTAATTTTTAGACATAATAATCTCAGACATTCTGTTCAAAAATTTAGTGAGTCCTTATAAAGGAAATTGGAGCCACTTTAATATCCAATTCGTTTTACAAAGGGGTCAAGATAATGTTTGAGGCAGTCATAGCAATAGTGCAAATGATTACTGAAAACATTTTTATATGACAGCTTCGAGGGTAACAACAGAGTTCAAGAATCAGCACTTGAATCAGATTCTTCTTCGGAACATGAATGATGCTTTTACTTTGAATATTTTTTTACCCCTGCCAAGGAGTAGTGTCAATATATAATTAGGGAAATAATTTAGGTTTGTTGGAAATGAAATACTGGAAAAAGGAAGGAAGGAAGGAAGGAAGGAAGGAAGGAAGGAAGGAAGGAAGGAAACGAAACAGCAACAAAAAACAGACCCCAGAATAAAAGTCCTCATCAGGAAGTAATGAAATAGCTGAAGAGAGACCTTTCCATACACAGGAGTACACGGTATTGTAGAAGTGTGAAGGACAGCCCTCTCCAACAGCTTCCAGATGACCAGCACTTGATTGTCCTCAAATCAACCTTCAGCATTTCTGCTGTCTTCCGCGCTCAGCTATCTAGTTTTTGCTACAATTGCAATTCTTCCTTTTTCATAGGATAGGAGCATTTAATTCACATAAATTCAAACTGACCAGGGGACTGCTTCTAGGCTTTATCTTTGGGATTCTGTTCTTGCAACTTGTCTAACAACTTGATGCACAAGGATAGAAAGAATTTTTGCCTACTGATAAGACTGCCTTTGATTTCATAGATTACATGTTAGCCTGTTTATAGAATAAACAAAGCTAACTCAGAATGCCTATGTTGCCTGTGTTCCGAAAAATTCTCTCTGTTGATGGGGAGGGAAAGAAAACAAATAACGAAGAAAAAGCCCTAACTTTGAAATGAGTAGATATAAGGTCCCTCCCTAAAGGGGCATGCATTACTTAAATGACTTAGACCTATAGTGTTTGAGTACTCAAACGTAAGATTTAAAGAATCCAGAATGGTTACAGTTAGTCAGGTCTGGGTTTCATTAATCAAACCTGTAATCAAATACCCACTTGACTTCATTTGGACTTTAATGGTTGAGTGGTGTTTATAACCAGGTTTTCTAGGCATGGAAGCCTCTGGCAGCGGGGGGGGGCCTCACTTCACAAATTCTAGATTTTGAGTCGAACAAAAAAGACCCCAGAGGCTAGTTTCATAAAGGTCAACATTATCTTTTTTATGTTGGTAGCCTCAAACTAACGGCAGTTCGATTTTGAAGCCCAGAAGTTATTTCATGGGGTTTCTGTAGGATTCATTTGTTTCCAGGACCTCCAAAGAATGCCCACTGGTGAGACCTGAGCTACTTGGAGAGGGACCACAAGGACACAAAACAGTTAGAGCTAGATGGAAAGGGGCTCGCTTCTGGGTCAGGTGCCATGCCCCGTACCACATAGGTGTTATTTCATCTTGATCTTACAACAACCTTATGGCACGGACACTACTGTTTTCCTTCCTTTTATAGGTGAGGACATGGGGGTTTGCAGAGGTCACGAATTTGTCCAAGGCCACAAGAGTAAAACATGGTGGCTCTGCCATTCAAGACCAGTATATCCTGCATTTTTTTCCGGAATTAGTCTTTATGATGCTAATACACAGAGCAGTTTATACCCTAAGTATGATTCCCCAAATGAGTGGGAACTGGTATCACGCACCATCTGTCCAGAAGGCGTGGTCCCTCCAACCCCCCTGGGCCCTCATGGGGCCCAGTTCCACAGGAATGTGTCAGTCTTATCTGCTGGGCAGCTTGTACCCTGCTCTGCAGGGGGAGGGAGTACAAGGTGGGCCATCAAAGGCTTTGTGTTTTGCTGCAGGAAGCGTCAGGCACCCTGATAAAAGCAGAGCAGGCGGGTACTTGGGCCTCGTGTTCAAAATGAAAACAGGGACAAGTACAAGAGACATGTGAGAAAAGAGAAAGGAATAACTTTCCAAGGAAGACCTGACAAATAAGAATTATTCTAATTTTTTTTAAAAGATACTTTCTTGGAATCAGTGCAATTGCTTTAAAAATTTACTTCCTTTTAACAGAACAGAAATAGTAACAAACTTGAAATCCACCATGTGGCAGGCTGCTTGACATTGGTTAGGCATTCAAGGGCTGTTTTACAACCAAGTGCAGATTGAAGATGATAGCTGGGATATGTACTTATCACTATATGATTATCACCTTATTTACATAATTCTCTGGTATGTTGATAGGAGGAGCCAGTTGTTACCTCCAAAGGAAAAGAGTGATACAGAACATTTTTCAGAAGCTAGAGAGACAAGATCATCTCAGTGATCTGTACACTCAACCTGGGGGTTAAACCCATAATCCCAAGATCAAGAGTTGCATACTCTCCTGACTGAGCCAGCCAGGCGCTCGGAGACAAAGATCATTTCAGAAGAGGTGTTCTAATAATAGGTCACAGTTTGTGTCATTACCTGTATATACTCCAAGGCAAGCAAACCGTTCCCCCAGCATTAATATCGAGTGTGACCCTCTCAGAATCTTGGCCTTATCACTGGGGTTGGATTATACAGCAAAACTAAGAAGACTGGGATAAAAGCCAATCTCTTGAAGGGAACAAATACAAAAATCCCTTACAAGTGTAAGTGCAAGAAAGGTGGTGAGCAGTCCAAATCCCCAAAACTCGGTAGTTTCATAACTATAACTTTTGGTCACTACTAAACTTTTTTTTAAGATAATAATATCATGAAGGGCTCCTGAGTAGCTCAGTTGGTTAAGTGTCTGCCTTTGGCTCAGGTCATGATCTCAGGGTCCTGGGACTGAGCCCCACTTTGGTCTCATGCTCAGCAGTGACCCTGGCTCATGTGCTCTCTCTCTCAAAAAAAGAAAAATCTTTCAAATAATATTATAATTTTATAATTCTCAAGAAAACATTAAGTCGGGGACGCCTCGGCGGCACAACTGGTTACGCGTCACACTCTTGGTTTTGACTCAGGTTGTGGTCTCAGGGTCATGAGATTGAGCCCCACATCGGGCTCTGCGCTCGGCACCAAGTTGGCTTGAGATTCTCTCTCTCCCTCTGCCCCTCCTGCTCATGTGCTCGTGCTCTCACTCTCTTTCTAATAAATAAGTAAATCTTAAAAAAAAGAAAAAAAAAACATTAAGTGTATGTCTTCTGCCCTAAGTAGACTGCTAAGAGATCAGCAAATACCCTAAGAATATTTATAATAAGATTTTAAGAACACTAATGTGTACATGGGAGCAGTTGTAACATTTATGTGTGTGGGAGGGTAGCAAGAAAGAGAAATCATGTAAGAACTATTTTATTTATTTAAAAGATTTTGATTTATTTGAGAGAGAGAGAGAGAGAGAGAGAGGGAGAGAGAGAGAGAGAGAATGAGCAGGGAAAGGGCAAGAGGGGGAGGGAGAAGCAGGTTCCTGGCTAAACAGGGAGCTCAATGTGGGGCTCCATCCCAGGACCCCAGGATCATGATTTGAGCTAAGGCATACGCTTATCAGACTGAGCCATTCAGGCACCCCAAGAATTATTATATTTAAAACAAACTATAAAAAGTTTTGCTTAAGGTAAAAATGTTAAAACTAATGTTTAATTTTATGAAGTAAAATTTTATGAAGTAAAACTTTTCACCTGAGTTTCTGTAATAATTTTACCATATGTATTTAAAACCAACTTCTCAAAATATTTCAACAGGGCAAAAGATGGAAGTCTGTAAGAAGTCTGTCAGTCTGGAGAGAACTTGACAAATCACAAACTTTCAAACCACACCACAGCTTCATGATAATACTGGCCCTCAAATTCCACGGGCTGAGAAACTATGTGGAAGAGGCCAGTGTAGCTACTGAGATGACTATCACCTCCACAGTCAAACAGGTACCCCCCTCCAGGGAGCTGACAACTAGCAACCTGCACCCATTTCAAAAGAAGAGGCCTCATCGTTTTCTTTAGAAAGTTTGTTTAAGCCTTTCAAAAGGAGAATCATTTGCCTTGAGAAGTCTGTGTGAACAGGACAAGAGCCCTTGGGGTTTCCATTACAAACAAGTTGATGACTCTTACTACGAATTCTGAAGAGAAAACCCAACCTCAAGACTTTCTCTACATACTCAAATTTGGGCCTCCGTTTTGGGCCTAATAATTTTCAAAGCCCTTTAGAACACTCATTACCTCATTTCCTCTGACACTTAACCTCTGAGACATCATTCTCTGCATCCGAGAAAATAGAAACCCAACCCAGCATACATGGCAGAGTCCAAATACAGATGAAAGTCTAACTGTTTCTAGACTTTTCTTGTCACAAAAGATTCAGAAGCACAGATTTTCTTGAACAGAACTGAGAGTCAGTGAAAATCACAAAGGGCAGAGGATGACCTCTTTAGAGGAGGGCAACACAATTTCAAAGTGATATTAAAAAAAAAAATTATTCAAGAATCTAATCATGACCCCTTTGGGCTGCAATGTTATAGTGATATTTTTATGACCCAGAAATTCCTAAGCTGTTGCTGTTGTTCAGAGGGCTCACTCACTAAGTGGCAGAAAATGTGTGAAATGGGTGATCTGACTCAGTGTGTAAATATTTCCTAGGATCCATGTTATGACTGACCTCATTTATATGTGTTATCACCAATGATGAATGGAAAACTAAATGAATTCTACCCTACAGCTAGGCATTAAAACATTTAAAAAATGTCTGGAGTAGTTTATACTCCAGATGTTGACTTCTTCCCTCCCAAACTGCATCAGTGACATTTTCTCGTACCCGATGACATAGCTTTGGTATTACATACTACAGCGAGGGACTTGGGATTAGGTTGCTTTCAGAAAGAGCGTCCATACCCTGGACATTGCTAAGCAGCCGTTCCATTGGAATTGGAGAGTGACAGTGTTTCTGTGGTTAATATGCCATTCTTTTTTCTTCAACCATGAGAACTAGTCTCTCCCATTCACCATTCTAAAGATCCTACCTGTATTTCCCTAAAATCACTGCTTAAGTTAGTGGATTCAAACAACATTGCATTACAGAAGAAAGGCAAAAACTATACTTTCCCTGAGCTACTGTTTTCTGTGCCTACAAAGGCCTTAATAAATACTGTCATTCTACCTTAAAGTTGTTCTTCTAAGTTAAAGTAGTACCGAATGAAAGAAAATTCATTTCAGTTTTACACACATGATCAGTACATGAATTTCTTCCATGTCTAACTCTTCCCCAGAACTCAGCTTTTAGAGTTTGCAGGCTTTGAGGAAAATGACGAAGGCTGAATAACTTGAAGATGAATAACATGTCATGAGGAGTTGGAGAGGATTATCCGTGTCTCATCATTGTCTGCTACATGCTTTATCACTTTCACTTCACCGAAACCCCCCAGCTGCCCCTCAGCCGAAAGACCTACCAGCACAATGAACAAGGATTTCTGACAGGTTTAGTCACGGGTCATATCAACGCTCAGCTACTGCTTGTCCACTATAGCTTAAAGGCTGTGCTGAGTTCTTCTGTAACCTTATTTAATCCTATTGTTACTTTCTGGTATCTGGGGAAGCTGAAGAGGTTCCGAGGAGCTTCTTTGGAATTCAAACAATGGTTCTCCTGACCCTAGCATGCCATACTCCCCCACCTCCCATTTATTCCTCTCAATGTGTTATATTCATTCACTTTAATTGCCACTATGACCCTGTTAGAGTATCTGGCTGGGGCTATACACTCAATTACCCTGTTCCAACCTTCCAGACCATCTGAACGGTCTGTTTCAGCAGTCATACATGTATCATTTCAGCAGTCATACAGTATCAAACATGCAATAGCCTACCTGAGGACCTCCTAGGGCAGTGTCACTTAATGGCAATACGAAATAACAAGATGTTACTTACTTTAATTAAAAGGCCTATGATTTATAATGAAGTAAATTACCATAATCGAACACTGACTTAATTAGTAGAACAGGAGCAAAAACCATTTTGATGATAATACCTCATTCTTAAAACCAAAAAAAAAAAAAAGAAAGAAAGAAAGAAAAAGAAAATACTCAAAACATTTTCGTTTTACCTGCATAAAGCCTCAATGGCATCTCTGTCCAAAAAATCATGCTCTCTCTTGACCAAGGAAATATCAATGGGGAACAGAAGATCTGTAAGAGAAGTAAAAACAAACATGTATTGAACATCTAAATTCCTGCCCGTCTAGCCCAGGTCATCAGAGGGGAAAAAAAAGCAATTTCTTAAATACCTACTGTGTGTAGGGCACCTTACTTGGTATCAAGTATTATGGGAAAATAAAGCATCTTAGGACAATTCCATCAGTGGCCTCAAGGAGCTTAGATGGAAAGTGGTCTGTAGACCCAAACAGCCCTTCTTGACAAACAAGTGTTTCAAAACACTGTTCCACCTTGGAACAAATCAGCAGGCAACAGATCCCTGCTGTGAATGATAGTTTCAGCCAGAATCAACACAAGAAGGATGCTTCTTTTCTATGGGGTGGTGGCTGCTCTGTTGTCTTCCATGGTCTCTGCTCACATTTGATCAGGGGAAGAGGTCATGGAAACCCAAGCCAAGGAAAGGTCTACACAACAATGGCAAGTGGTAGGAAATGGAATCTAATCATTTGCATGACATAAAAAGCTATAGAGAATTCAGGATATGCTATTTTTAAACAAATATTAGCACTTCCATATGGCTTTTCAGGAGTTTATATAACAAAGCTGTTGGAGAACAATGGGACCCCCAATCCCTTAAGCTGTAGGAGAGTTCAATACTCTAGATACTAGGAGTTATATCAGAACCAAAAAGGAGAATGGGAAAAAGTCAACTCAATAGAAGAATTCCCTTTTTTATCCCTTGTTGATAGATACATTCAAGAGGGGAGGAGGACCCGCAGCACCACTGTAGAGATTTACAGCAGCTCTGGAATTGCCACTAGATAAAAACAAGTAACTCTCTCTGTAGTTCCAGCTACTAGGGTATAAGTGGTCTTTCCTGTAGAACCCTTACATAATATGATGAATAAGAGCTCTTCCCTGCACCTCTGTAGGTCAGGAATGGGCAAAATAAATCAGCATGGCAGGAAACTGGGTTTAGCATAACCAAATAAAAACAAAGATGAAAACAAAACAGAATAACAAAACTCCAACCCCACAGCCTCTGAAATGGCTGATGCTTTATTACAAGGATGGATGGGACTCTCAGGGGACATAAGTCATCAGTCATGTTCTAGTTCCTGGGTTGACTGTGATGTTTTCATGGTTTCCAACTTCCAGTCACTGGTTTTACAGGATGGAGCTCCTTATTTTTAACCATCTATTTGCTAGAGATAATGGTTAAGAGTACTTTTTTTTTTTTTTTTAATGTTGGAAACATCATTAGTGTTACAGTCCAATTCTTTTTTCTGAAGGCAAAGAGTTAGGTTACCTTTATTGTTCCCCGAATAACACAGGCAGACCAATGAGGCAGCCCAAGAATAACGAAGAAATATGTGAAACTTAGTACTGCAGGAATTTCTCTCCATTATTTTATAGACCAATTCTATAAGCTTATAGTGAATGTCACCTATTAGTAAATACGGCAGACTGTGAAACTGAAGGTTGCCACATTTTATTTCACTTTGAGCAGACATGAAGATCTTTTAAGTATTAAATAATAGAGCTGACATTAAAGAATATATTTTAATACTTCCAGAGGGTAACATCAGATCTATAAATGTAAATGAAAAGGTCACATGTCTGTTTAGTGTATAGGAGACCATGACTGCGTTATTTTAACAACTCTAACTTGGTGTACCTAGAACTGTACTTTAGATTTCTTTCTGATCCAAATTAACATTCTGTTTCACATTCTGTTAAAAAAACAAACAAACAAACAAAATCTAGGGTAGATAGGGATTAAATGTAAGAAGTGAAATAATTAAATAAATTTCTTTTAGTTGCCTAGACTCTTCTGAAAGGACATGCTTTCACAAGATAAGATTTACTCATCTATAGAAGTTCTCAGAGTTCTTCAGGTTTAATCTTCTAGCTTGAGTTTAAGTGCAGGAAGTATAAATTGCCAAAGACCAAAATGAAGCAAAACAGGAAGACAAGGCATGTGTGGGTTGGTGTACAGCGTGTGTGCATACTCACCCTACAGAGAGGGGCAGGATAGCAGAAATCACCACCCGAAACAATATACAGTATATCCCCCAAACAGGCTTATGCTTCAAAGACTTATAAATGTGAAGAGACCCCAAACACATCCCATGAAAATGCAATCTGAATTTTAGACTTCACTAAGAAGTTAAGACAGAGACTGGAAAGGAGTCTTAGCAAATATACACTCATAAGAAAGTGCTGCTTGGCAGCAAATCGACCCCAAGAATGAACATAATTGAAGGAAATTTAATTTCTAAACAGGAGAACAAAAGGAACACAAGGACAGCCACCTTACTGCCTCTGCAAATGCAATTATCTTTCCCCATCTCCAGTGGAGCTGTGAACTGAATGTGATAGAATGGTGGTCTTTCCCCAGCCCTCGCCACTGCCAAGCCCTTCTGAAAGACAGAGATACTGTAAATGTTAATACGTCAGGAATCCTCTCTAAAGGAAAGATAAGCAACTCTACCATAATAAGCATGCAGGTTAACCAAGTACCTTAAAGAGAGAGAGAGAGAGAGAAGAAAAGGAACCGGAAATAATCTCTATAATGTAAGAATAGAAAGATCTTTTATATAGCCTAACAATAAAACAATTCTGAATCCAAATTCATGGGAAAATATTGCACATTCAGTCTGGGTTATGATGAGGAAGACCAGGTATTATAAATTAAGTAATGAATTAATTTAGCTGAGTGAGCTAAGAAAATAAAAAATGACCTCTGTGGTCTCTCTCTGCCTGACTTGCTTCTGGGAAGTACCCACCCACCCACCCACCCACTCCATATCCCTCCTCAAGGCAACCTGCTGAGCAAGTCTAGCACTGAACTATACCCGCTCTTAGCATAGGCTTTCTGCTCATGTGTTAAAGAAGCTTGGCAATGAGCTCGCCCCACCCCCAGAGCCCAATGCCACTGTAATAGGAAGTAGTCTGATGGCTATTATCTCAGAAGAAGAGAAGGATAAAACACATAATTTTAAAACTATTTATTATGAGAAGAGTTGAACATCTTTGGTGAAAATATTTACGTGACATCATTTCAATTGAATCTTCTAGAATTTTTGTCACATGGTGGCTATCTCCTAGCAGCCCCTTCCTTTTTAAGTGACGAAAAAGATGTATTTTTAAAATGTAAATCAACAAAAACTATGTTTGTTTTTGAGAGTCTGGCAGTCCCTTAAAAAAGTCTTCTTGGATGTTGGAATTCTGTTTTTGTTTTAAAAAATATGTAGTTTTTACTGCAGTGTTGGGCATCCCTGTTGGTGTATAATTAATAGTTGCTTGATGGTTAGTTGAATTATGGGATGTGTGGATGAATGAATGAATGAGAGACATCTAGTGTCATCATCTCAGTAGAGTTACGGACACAAAGAAAGCTCAAGGTAGAAGCTCTGGAAGTCATTTAACTTACTCTCAGTTTAGGAATCACTTCACTATTCATCCGACCTTTGCAAATCACCCATAAAATGGAGTTCACCGGTTCATAACTGCAATTCTTTTTCAATGACTTCATGTAGAGTATCATAAAAATCCCATGCAAACGAACAGCCCATTCATCTTGCCCCGTGCATGGTACAATCTACCAACACTGGGCAGCCAGAGGCTCAGGAAGAGCCAAGCCTGAGGACCTCTTCCCCTCAGCTACAGCATCTGAGGGATGCCCCCCACCCCCGCCCCTGCCCAGGGCACTGATGACAAAATGAAGTATACAACCTCATTTTTTTAAGGTTCATTTCCCTTAGTTAAAAAAATTGAATGCCACAAAAAAAGATTATTCATCAAAGGACAATCTAAACAAAGGTAAAAAGCCTAATTACAACCCTGGGGGAATATATCTGTAACACATGACCCATAAAAGCTTACTATTTAGAATAAAGAGCTCTTAGAAATCATTACGAAAAGTGCAATCAACTCATGAGAAAAGTGGGCAACAGGCATTTCACAGAAGAGCAAATACAGTCGCCGCATGATATGAAGGAATGAACATTATCATTCAGGATGAGGGAAGTGGAAGTCAAAATATATCCATGTGCTTGGAAAAAATTAAAGCCTGAAATATCAAGTGTTGAGAGCATGTGAACAGACAGGATCTTTATATATTTCTGGTAGGGGTGAAAATCGGTACAGGCACTTTTGAAAAATCTGCACTATAAAACTGAACATACGTGTTCTCTGTTACGCAGTAATTCAGCTCCTCCATATACAGACAAGCCAAATTACTGCAGGTGTAGCATGAACAAGAATGTTCATAAGCCTACAGTTTATAAGAGCAAAACAGAAAAAAACAAAATGCCCACCCATCAGAGTATGAATGTAAATAAACTGTGGTCTACCCACACAATGGGCTATTACACAGCAGCATAAAAGCAAGTGGTCCAGGGGCACCTGGGTGGCTCGGTAGGTTAAGCTTCTGCCTTTAGCTCAGGTCATGATCTCAGAGTCCTGGGATCCGGCCCACAGGGGGCTCTCTGCTCAGCAGGGAGCCTGCTTCTCTTTCTTTCTCTGCCTGCCTCTCTGCCTCCCTGTGATCTCTGTCACATAAATAAAATCTTAAAAAAAAAAAAGCAAGTGATCCACAGGGACACAAATTACAAAAGAATCTTCATATAAATGTCAGAAGGAAGTGAAGAAAATGAAGTCCTACAAGATTACATAGGGCATATCTTTTTTATAAGGGTAAAAGCAACTTCATAAGAATATATATTATGAAAATGCCATAAACTAGAAAAAGGAAAGCAAGAAAATGACAAACAGAAGCATCAGAATGTGTTGCTTTGGGTAGAGGGTGGCAGAGGGACCTAATGCATTATCAAGGTCCTAGCTTTTGTTTTAACTGGTGGGGGTCTTGGGACTTGCTACCTTGTTTGCTTAATGAAATATTTTAATAAGTAATAACATGACTAAAAATAAATCACAAATCAGTAATATCATGAACCAAGGATATGAATATGCCATTAAAAAAAATAAACAACCCGGCACTCCCCACTCACCTTCATAAAGCTGCGCGTACTGAGGGAAACCAGTTGCCCGTAGCCAATCGCAAGCTTCCTTGGCTTCAATTTCTGGAACAGAGCCGAAGACAGACCGACATGTCAGTCATGTGCACCTCAGCATGCTTCTTCCTTAACAAACTCTGATTTTGTTAGATAAGCAAAATGTCTGTTGACAATGGATAAGCAAAATAAATACACATATACCTAAGTCGACTTAACACAAATGGTTTAAAATATGCTGCATCTTTTCAGACTTTAAAAAATGCATTTTTATCTATCTTTCCTTGAAAAATAAAAACAGGGTCCCAGCTGTAGATGACTGTGCTGCTTCTGTATTCTGGTTACAAATGATTATGAAAATAAGGCATACTGAGCAGGTTGAAGAGGGATTAAATAATCTTAAACCTTGGTGGTCCAACCTGGTTTACTTTTCACATCATCGACAGGTGACACCCTGGATGAGAACTAACCTGACCAAAGGAACAGACATTCTGATCCCAATGGGATGTGCAGAAAAGGCCCAGGTACCGTGGCAATGTGCCTTTTGGTGCACCCAGTAGTAGAGGCCCAGGCTGTCAGGTGACCCAGAGGGCATTAAGTCAATAAATTCCATGATCCTAACAGGCTGAAATGCCTAATAAAGCTCTGCTTCCCTGTGGCTAACATCTTGTAGATACTACAGATAAAGAGCAAGGCCAAGGGCAACCGACACACTGGGTTCAAACTCACTCAAGCAGGGATTTACAATCCCGTTAAAACTGACTCAACAGAGGAGGTCTGGGGCACATTCATTAGCTTCTCTGCTTGCACGAAGAATATTCTCTCAACTCTTCTTCCCACCTTCCACAGGCCATTGGAGTAGTTAGGTATGTAAGGTGATACATTCATTTATAAATGTCTCAACATTGCTTAATTTACTCCAGATTCAAATCTTCATCAAGGCATCTCTCCTCTGAGCCAGATTGGGGCCGATAATTCGTATTAGGAGAAATACCAGAGCTTACTTTTGTCTAGGAATTTTATGCTTTCGAAGCATTTTTTTCCCTATTATTTCACGAGTTCTTTGGCTTTTAAAGAAAGGTAATTAAGAACACTCAAATTCGTGAAAGCAAGTATGGTTGTCCTTCTGAAGCATCCAAAGAGAAAAACAACATGCTGTCTTCTGATGAGTTAGTTAATACCCAAACTGAAAACAGTGAAGGCAGTTGAGTGGAAATAAATGGTAAGGTTACGTTTATTTTCACGAATCTTTGCAGTGTGGCGACGAAAGCAGGTTTCTTTGTTTTTTTGGTTTTTTTTTTTTAGATTTTATTTGTTTGACAGAGAAAGACACAGTGAGAGAGTGAACACAAGCAGGGGGAGTGGAAGAAGGAGAAAGAGGCTTCCTGCGGAGCAGGGAGCCGGATGCGGCACTCATCCCAGGACCCTGGGATCATGACATGAGCCAAAGACAGCCGCTTAACAACTGATCCACCTAGGTACCCAAAAGCAGCACTTTTTTTTTTTTAAATATTTTTATTTATTTGACAGAGAGAAACACAGTCAGAGAGGGAACACAAGCAGCAGGAGGGAGAGAGGGAGAAGCAGGCTTCCTGCTGGCAGGCAGCCCCTTGCGGGGCTGGATCCTAGACTCCAGGATCATGACCTGAGTTGAAGGCAGAAGCTTAACCACTGAGCCACCCAGGCGCCCCCTGAAAGCAGCATTTTTAAACAGATTCAGGAGTGAATTTGGGGTTGGAGGAAAAAGTGACAGATGTGTAGAAGAACCTCAATGTTTGCACTGAATAAAAGAATATATAGAATTGTCCAGTGTGAATTACCTATACTTAACAGTTTTTTCATATATTCATATGCACACCTTGTCTCGGAAAGGAATTAAAGCAGCTTTACATAAAATCATAAACATTTTCTAGAAAACTGTATTGCTAGAAAACATATAAAAGCTCAGTGTTTTAAAGAACGAGGAAACTTTTTTCTCTCTCCATGGTTCCTGCTCAAAGACAGACATGGAAAGAAAAAAAAAACCAAGTGTTTGTTTTTAAAAAAATATTTTAAGTAACTCACTCCTCCGGACTATTTAGAGGTTATTTCCATGGAACAGATTGTTAGACTCTGAACAATAGATTGTTCAAAAGTAAATGTGCTTGCTTTCTTAATATTTTACTCAACAAGTGGTGAGTAACCAAAAATTCTCAATGCCCACTTGGTTTTGGCAATATTCAGACATGACACTGGATCAGCACAGCCTTAATTAGACACACTTCACCAGCAACTGCTGCCACCTTTTTCGAGCATGTTCCTGATTTTCTGATTAAAATGGCTTCCCTCCAAGAGGCACGTAAGATGCAAGGTATTTTTCTAAAAAACCTTCATATTTATTTACATAGTACTTTACAAATTACCAAGTGGTCTCACATATATTGCTCCTTGAAGGCCCAGAGCGAGTTCAGGAGCCCATAAATGCCTATTGCTGAGCTGTCATTCTCTAACTCACTTTCCAACATTAAGGAAATGAAAAGCTCCCAGATGACCACAAATTGTTTAAAAAACTGTGTCCAAATAGCCATTCTGCTCAGGGCCACTTAGTTAGAAATAAATGATTGAATTGAACAGGAAAAGGTTTGCATCTTCAACAGATAATCTAATTAAAGGCTTACAATGGCTAAAAAGCAGTACTTTTAAGAACTGCTGAGATCCAGAAATTTTACCTTCTTTTTCCTTACTCTAAAACAGAAGTCTTTCTTTCTTTTTTCTTTTTTACAGGTTTATTTATTTATTTACTTGACAGAGAGAAATACAGCCAGAGAGGGAACACAAGCAGGGGGAGTGAGATAGGGAGAAGCAGGCTTCCCGCCAAGCAGGGAGCCCAACGTGGGGCTCGATCCCAGGTCTCCGGGATCATGACCTGAGCTGAAGGCAGTCACTTAACCAACTGAGCCACCCAGGCGCCCCCAGAAGTCCTTCTTTTAGATGTGAAACCATGGGAAATAGGCAAGTCATATTTGTTTGACATTTAAGAAAGCACACTCAGGAAAACCTGGGCTGCAAAACAAATGAAAAGTTAACACACCTTTTCTGTAAAAATCAGAAGGAGAACACCGGAAAAACTATAAAAAGTTGTCACCGATTTTTTTAATAAATGGAACAATTATTGACTTCACTCCTACCCCTTTCCAATTACCAAGAGGAAATGATAATAACAATCCAATGGAAGTACTGATTTTTAACAAATCAGTATTTTCATTTTATTTAACATGAAATGAACTTATGTCTTTATCTAAATCAGGTACAGAACACCACTTCTAGTTTTACCCCTCACCCCAATACAAGCCATCACTCTCCTTCTTGTCTCTCAACTAAAACAGCATGTCTTCAATGCTCTCCTCTCTCGGGGAAACCACCCACCAGTCCTGGCTCGTCACACATCCAAATGGACAGCCTTGTTCTTATCTCTCCCTCAGAAACTTCACTAGAGCCCCACTGCTTGGAAAATCGAGTCTCAACACTTCTGCATGGGTTTCTGGGCTCTCCATGTGGCATGCAACCTAACTTTTCTGGTACCTGTTCTCATTCTATCTCCCAACCAAAGTAAATTCAATGCTCACCTCCTCATATACCGCCGTGACTTCCAGGCACGAAATGCTCTCCCATCTTCTCAGCGTCAAATTTCACTCATTTGGTCCATCCCAAATGTTACCTCCTCTGGGCAGACCTCCCAGATGCCTCCTGACAAATCTATCAATGGCTAATTTTTACTGTATGCTTACCATGTAGAAGGAACTGTCTATGCACTTAAGGCATATTAATTCATTTACTTTTCACATTGGTCCTAAAACATGGATTAATAATATCCCTAAGATACAGAGATGAGGAAGCAAGCAGAGAAATAACTTCTTAAAATGAGTTTTCTTTACATTCAAATGCCATAGTGGAGAGAGAACTAAGACTCATAGACAAGGGCTTCTGGGTGGGCCAGAAGTCAGTTAAGCATCCGAGTCTTGATTGCAGCCCAGGTCATGATCTCAGGGCTGTGAGACAGAGCTCCATGTTGGGATGAGACAGAGCTCCATGTTGGGATCTGCACTGAGCAGGGAGACTTGCTTAAGATCCTCTCTCTCTCTCTCTACCCCTCCCCAACTCTAAAAGAAAAAAAGAAAGAAATGAGCAAGACAGGTTCTTCACTTAATAGTGGGCTACATTTACAATATTAAAACCATGGACACATTGCATGACTTGGGTCACTAAACCCCCTGTGCCCGTTTTTGGAGGCCCCTAACTGGCTCTAAAGGTATGACTTTTCCTTCAGGATATGCAACTATGAGGATGGTTTTTAAAAAACATTCTCCACCAGGCAAAAATGCCATCAGAAACTAAAAGTATAATGGAAATACAATGTCACTTTAATGCCTGGGTTTTCTCTGAGCAAACAACAGACAAATGTGTTAAGGAGGAAACAGGAAATATTTATTGGAAACAGCTTGGTGGTTAGTTGTATGAGATGAATGAGGTCCAGGAGACCCTTTTGTGTAAGGCTGGGAACCATTAGTCTATATTTGCACATTTCCTGGCATGACGGGATGACCCTATCTTCCCCTTACCCCTCAACAGTGAGTTAAACAGAAATCCCCCAACCCCGTCATCATTCTGCTGAACCCACTGACCTCAACTTGTTGAGCAACTGTAATTAGGTCCAAGTGGGATGTGATTACTTCCATCATCTGTGTGCCCTCTCTTCATAGTGGGAACTGTCAAGGCTCTCTGCCTTCTTTGACAACATGCTACCAAAATCAGGACTCAAGGCAAATGCCACAGCTATATGGACTGTATCACTTAAATAAAAAGTCTAAGGAATCGGAGGAAAGCAAGAAAATCCCAGATTCCTTGGATTCCCCCAAATACGACCGACCCACGGCCAAAGATCCACAGAAATATTGATGCTTTTACAACCATAGAGAAGTACATCTGTTGTGTGAAGGCAGGTGATATTTTCTGATCCAAAACAAAACTCATTTCTCTCCCCTGATCACAAATTTCCTCTGATGGAAGAAGATTCTTCTTCTGATTTTCCAACCTCCACTGAGGTGGCCAGTTACAGGACTGTCATGCAGCTGGGCATCAATGGCCTATCTGTCCCTGGGCAGGTGGGCTTCACAGGGAGTCCACCAGAGAAGCAAACCATGGCTTCAAAACCTTGATCTTACTGACTCTCACCCCTGTATGCTGTAGGCATCATGTAGGGGGGAGCTTTCTAAAACCACGAACCACCACGCACTCCCAGGCATCTGGATTTTCTCAGTCTAGGGAGGACCCAAGCAGCGTCTTTTAGAAAATCTCTCTAGGTAAATTTAAGGATAGCCAGGATTGAGAACCACGGAGCCAGACCTTTCTCTGTGTTCTTGAGTCAGGGACTCTTTCTTCCCAGATTACCTTAAAAGTCTCCCAACTGAATCCTGTGATCAGCTTTGTCCCGCCCTACCCACAACAAATCTATCCTACCTAGTCCAAGAATCCCTGAGCCCCTGGATTCACTTTTATGAAGCGCATAATTCATTACATCACTCCCCTGCTTATAATTCTTCAGGAACCCCCTTCCAGATACAGTCCAAACTCAACAGACCCACAGCCTTTTTTTTTTTTTTTTTTTAAGATTGTTATTTATTTGACAGAGAAACACAGTTAGAGAGGGAACACAAGCAGAGGAAATGAGAGAGGGAGAAGCAGGTTTCCCCACCGAGCAGAGAGCCCGATGCGGGGCTCCATCCCCAGACTCTGGGATCATGACCTGAGTCAAAGGCAGACACTTCATGACTGAGCCACCCAAGCACCCCAGACCCACAGCCTTCTTACTTTGGCCTTTGCCTTAGCTATTTGGCTCCTGGAAGGCCTCCAAATGCAAGCTTTGTTTATTTCATTGAACTTCTTGGGGTTCCCAGGAGGCACCCTGCTCTCTCACACTATGAACTGTTAATCTGTTCTCCCCTCTGTCCCCAAATGCCCCCTTCTCCACCCCATTTAATGCCTGGGAACTTCTCTGTTCCACCTTCCCCATGCTGGGTGAGGCACCCCTATCAAAGGCTTCTTAATCCATTTGTATATCCTGAAAAGACTATTCTTGGAATAGTCCAAGAATTATTGGAAGCATAAATATACATATTAAGCACACCTGCCAAAGACAAGATATCAAGATTTACCTATGCAAAATGAATTCCTAGATGGGCTAAGTCAGATAGCAGAATGTCTATATTAATATTTATTACACTCTAATGTTACCTAATCACAGCAAAAAGTTTGACTAGCAACTAACAATATTCCTACCCTCAGGCGCCTAAAAACAATCTAAACATCTGTTGTGCACATTCTGAAAGAGACCAGTCAGGAAGCTTCTGGAAGACTTGTTGATACTCAGTTTCTAAGCTTGTTCGGCCTAAAAGTAGCCGACCCAGACCCACCTTTAGGTATATTCTGGTATGGTCATACATTTAAGCGAAGCCAACCACCCTTCATGTCCTCCTTCACTCAATATTTACTTATCGGACATTTAGTAAGTGTGTAGCCAAGTTCCTGCGCTGAACAAAGCAGAAAGCCAAAGGAAAAGATAATTCACAGTTGAGTACATGGTGTCCCATGATCCTCTACTAAGGAAAGATCTGGCTTCCTAAGCACTATTGTAAGGTGCTTGTGTGAAGTCCCAAGTGACCCGATACAGGCAACACCAATGAGTCCCCAGTTCCTCGGTGGAAGCCCCAGTCCTCACTGTGGCACATGCACCCTAGCTTCTTAATGTACCCCGTCTATCATCCCATGTCCCTCTGCTATCAGATCTAGCACACCGCCTGCTTTTCAGCCACCCTGTTCTCCCTTTCCCGATTATTTTTTCTCCTCCCAAAACATTTACTTATTATGTTTACTTTCTGTCTCTCCCCTTGGTAAGCTTCAAAAGGGCAAATTTCTTTGTCTATTCTCTGATCCATCCCAAGCACCTACGGCACACAGAGTAGTTGCTCAATAAATAAATACTACATAAATAAATATTACAAAAATTACAAAAAAGTATGACTTTTGTTCTCATGAAAGGGTCTTCTTAATTCTTTCTGACCAGGATCCACAGTAAGAAATGCAATTTACATTCTAACCTGGTACACAAATCTATGTATACATGTGTGTACACGCACACACACACATTTATGTACACAAACACATGTGTTTGTATAAGCACATGCCAACTGAAACAAGTTTCACCAAATAACACTTAAAACACATAAGTGTTTAACTTATACATTCTTAGGTTTTTCTATTCCATTTAAAAAATAGTAGTTTGTTACCTACCAGAGCAACCAGTCTGAAACATATTATTCTCACACCATAGCTTTTTCTTACAAAGAAATAAAGGGAAAAAAAAAAAGGGAAACTAGAACTTCCTATATACTTAATAAAGTACAGAGGAGAATGCCTTGTGACAGTCTGAATTCAGAGGTGGGAGGAGGCTGCTTGAGCCCATAGTTTATGCTTGGCCTTTACTCAAGGTGGAGGGGGGATGATCTCACAGGGAAGACTGGATGGGGGAGAGGAGATGCAAAGTAAAGGAGACAGAGTAAGTCAGAAGAGATGCTAAGCCCAGGTGTTTGTCAAAGAATGGAGAGCAGTCACGAGGCATGAAGTCGACAGCAGGTTATCCCGTGGGGGGGCACAGAGAAACCTCTTCTTAGCCTGGGGACACGAAGAGCAGCCAACAGCATTGCTCACCTGTAAAACAACTTTGTGTCTGCGTGTCTCGAAGCTTTCTAATAATCTGTCACAGAAAGAGGGCTAAGTATTACCTGTAACAGGTCAGGAAAACAGGTCCAGGAAAGAATGCAGGGCTTTGTTAAGTAGCCTTGAGAAAAATACCCTCTGGACCTCTCTCCTCATCTGTAAAACCTGGGACTGCCATAGGCTTTGTAAATTCTCCAAAGTTCTGACTCTGGTTTTTCCTTTTTGCCAATTTCCCCTTCTCTTTAAGACAACCTTCAGAAGAGGTTCCTTTCTACTGTTAAGTTTCCAGACATATCATCAATTACACGTAAGGACATTTCTCTTTCCTCAAAACATGTTTCAATAGTTCAGGTCCCCAGTTTTGTGAACGGACTGAAGTTTATTGCTCAAATTTCTAATTTGGTTTTTAACAGATGAATTCCTTGTTCTGTCTCATGAAGCCTATGTTCATATTACAGGGAACTGAAAATGCTACGTATTTTTGCTTATGTAGGCGTCCATACCCCTCACACTAAAATTCACCTTTACAGGAGGAACACACTCAGGAAACCCTGGGTTTTCTTCTGCTTACTGAGCTCTTCTGTTTGGGCATCCCCCCTGGCAACATCCTGGCTTCTACAGAATCCGTGGGCTGAGAGCTAACATGCTTCTTGGCGTTTCTCATCCTTTCTCTTCACCAATGAGGAAGCTGGCTCACACTTTAGGTAATTTGTTCAAGGTTCCAGAACTACCCTGCTCTCCCAGGCTGGAGCACTTTCTGCACACTTCGCTTGCCTGCGGAGATTACTCTCACTTTTAAACCACCAGACTGTTTCTCAGTACAAGGAAAAACTGCAGACTGGGGAAGTTTTCTTTTTAAGTTGTCTCTCTGTCTCTCTCTCTGTCCTGCAAGGTCTTGAGGCAGATATGTTGCTTTCTAATAAAGAACGTTCCTAGAAATAATATAAAGGGGGGGGAGGATCCATTTTGCACAAAGATGTGATGACAACTTAATAAAGGGTTTTGCCTTGAAAGAAGGAAATGCTGAGACACACCCTGCAAACCTCTACCTGGGGTCATGCATATGAAGAAACACTGGGCAATGTGAAATGAAATCAACTGAAATCCCCTTTGGGGATCATTGAGTTCAAGTGTTTGCAAAATACTGTTTTTTTCCATATCAAAAAAATATGTGATCTTCCCTCACAAAGGCAAAGGGATCTGTATTCTATTGAGTCTGTGGTTGACAGGGTTTGAGCTCAGGTACTCCAGACTTAAACTGACCCAGTTATTCCCAGGAACAGAAATATCTCCCAGCTAATCAGAAACTGACACTTAATACCCAGCACAAAGAAGTCAACCTGAAGTACAAATACACTACTCAGGAAAACGAATAGTGCCTCACCACATTTTTCTATTTCATTTCTATGTGGGGTGGATGAAAACAAAAACAAAAACCCTTTGGTTTATGTACACACACAAAAACACATTTCTAATACTCTACATCAAACAGTTATGCATTTCTAACCATGCATTACTGAGAAAAATGACTTGAAATAGCTCTTAATACACAAAACCCTTTAAAGATGGTAATTGCAGAGATTAGGAAAACATTTAAACAATTTCAAGTAAGGAAACAATCTAAATAACATACTTGTAAGGCCACTTTTTTTTTTTTCCTGAGTCTCATTTTTTTTTCATAAAATGAAAAATTTTAAGATTTTAGGTTTTAAGATTGAAAGGTTTTAGGATTATATAATCCACGTCCTTTTTAATTTATGATTCAAGGCAAAATACCAGGTTACAAAATACCAGGTTACCCGAAGGAACACCTCCCCCCAATCTCCACATTGAAAGATTTGCAGGCACATCAATTCTTTCGTTTACATATTAGCAAAGATTATTCTAAGTAACCCCCAACCCCAATCTTTGGCTTTTGCCGCAGGTTCTATAGGCCGGGAAATAGAAGTAGAAATGGTGTGAAGTACAGTGCCACAGAAACCTTAAATTAGAAATAAAGGGAATAGTGGGGAATTCTAAGAAACTGCCCACCCTAGTTTTAGTCCATTCTGACAGAGAAAAAGGAAAGCAAGAATAGAAGGAAACATCAAATTGCCTTACACAAAGATCAATGAAAATAAAAACATGGCAGATGCTGGTGAAGATAAGCTGCCTTTAGGTATTCCTATGTCGAACCTCAAACAGGAAACATTATGACTTGACATTCTCCACTTTGCACCAAAAAGTATAAGGAAAAAATAAGGACTACTGTCTTCTAGGTGAGCTAACAAATTATTTTCATTCAAAATGCTGGTGACAACCATCCCTCCCCAGACACACATGATCTAATGATCAAAATCTGATTCCAGTACATCTGTTTAGTTGAGGAAGGCTTCTGCTTTTATAAGGATGCATTTTTCCTACAAACACGAAGCTCCTCATTTTGCTACTATCCCCATTTTGTTTGCACACTTGGGCAGGAAGGGGTCTGAAGCACAGTGTAACACACATATGACCTTGGACTAGTCACTGAACTTCCAGGCATCTCAGCTGTCCCTCATTGGGGTAGAGGCAATGTTTTTCCAGGGCTGCTCTTGCCAAGTTCTGGAATTTCCCACGAAATGGACCTGTAGAAATGCACAAGCATTACGGAAGATCCCTTTCTCATGTTACTCAGTTTGAGTGGAGATTGTCTCCTGGGCACTTATAGTTTCTTCAGACTCAGGAGGTTAAGATGATTTTCAGAATTTTAGCATCTTCTACCTACTTTGTCACCTAGGTGAGACAAAGGGCAAGGCAAGGAGGCTGTGGTGCAGCCATGTCACCTCCAGAGTCCCTTCCTCTATGGCTTCCTCAGTGCTCACAGCCTGGGAAATGCTACAACCGCAGGGTGTGGAAAACTTCTGTCCCTCACACATCCTCCAGAGACTCCTGCAAGGAGAAGGAAGGCGCCTTTGTGACAAGCTCCAGGAAGCTGCCTCCAATCCTCTCTGCGGGACGCTGGAAGGTGTGGCGGGAAGAGAACAAAATGTGGATAGGAAGTGTCAAAGGCATCTGCGGACTTCAGCTTCACAGACGCAGCCTTCAGTTAGTTTCTGATTTTCCTCCCCAGGAAAGGAGGGGCTAAGACATGAAAAGGCCACTAAACAGGGGTGTGTATGAATGGAAAAGCAGTATACTTTCCACTGTGAAACTCGGTTCAGTAGCAAAATAAAATACAAGGATGAAGGATTAGGAGAAATCACCTCCCACCTGAGCACTATATGATGGCGGCTTTAGCCAGGTCAAACGTTTTATTTACCCTTTGCTGTCCAAGACATTATTTCCTAATAGGTGGTCATCCTCAAGATGCTATTCGCATGTTTCCACTGACATCTGGAAGAAAATTTTCCCTTAGAAGTATTATTTTCAGATTATTTTCAAGGAAGAAAGCGTTATTCAGGACAGTCCACAGAAGCTAGAAAATGGAATCCCAGATTCCTTCCTTAAATATGTTAAAGACAAAGGCTCAAGTGTCCATGCACTAAGCCCCAGAGAGGGGACCCAGGAACCTATCATTTGTCAATTTTGGACCCTCAAGTTGTAGCTCCCCACCTAGGAGCCTAAGTCCCCTAGGAAACCGCCAAGTGATTGCCAGGCTCTCCAGGGCCACCAAATACTGTCTTCTATGGAACCAACTGCAGCCGCGCGTAAATCCCAGAGTGGTACGTTACTGCCACACATACCTGGTTGAAATTCCAGCTCCATCATGTACAGTGAGTGATCTGAAGCAAGGAATGGAATGCTCATTCCCAAACCCTGGATTCCTCATTTATAAAAGGGGAATAATGACATCTGCTTTTTCAGAGTTGCTGAGCTGACGTGATTATCACGTTAAACGTGATAATAGGAGTAAACTATGTGATCAATTTCAGCTTCTACACTGTTATTAGTACTCTGTCAAAAGTCTGTGGATTTTTTGTGAACATTAAAAAGCATTTGTACTAGAGACGGTTGACTGTTGCTTGTGAGAGACTATAAAAATCTACAGGTTAAATATGCCAGGCTTTCTTGCTGTCCACCCTGCCAAGGAAGGTATACTGAAAAAAAATGGTAAAATGGAGTAGATCTAATTAAAGAACCCCAGCAGGACTGCTCCCTACTCCTTATCACTGATCACGATAATCCTTAACAATAACACAGGATTCCACAAGGAAAAGGGCAGGCAGACAGGAAGAGCCCTTCTCTGGCTGGGAATCTTACCCCTTTTACATTAATTAGATTTCTGACTAATTTGAAGTTGAAAGAAAACACCACCCATGGCACTCATACCAGTAAGTAACCCACTCCTATAAAGCAAATTTCAATCTTACTGCCCGTCTTTCTTTGAAAAGTAATGACCCTCAAGTCTCAGAATTCCTCCATGTGCAAAGGTCTAGAATCAGACGGAAGGACGATTGTGAAAAGTGCCCCAGAAAAGTGTTTTCCTCTTAATTTCAGAAAAGGAACTGGGGACTATGCTCTTTAAGGACAGTGTTTGGATGTGAACATTTTACGGTTGGACATTAATTCACCTGGATGACCACAACAAGGAAAAGTTTATAGGGCCTGAATGCTGTGTTCATCAATCCTTTGCACTGCAGTCCCAAGACTCCAAAGTATCTTAGGGGTCAATCCTGTTAAAATGAGCACTCAGTGAAACTCCGAGGAATGACCATGTTTAGAAATTAAATTCTTTCCTCCACTGGATCCCAACTCACAGAATTCTTAATCACTGAACTATGCAAACATAGAAAATGAAGATCACCTTTCTCCCCCAGGTCTGCTTTATGATTTTTTGAACAGCCTTGCCATGACATGAGCCTTGATGCCCATTACACCATGGGGTCAGGTTTGACCAGTGTTCTAAAGCTCCAAGAATTTGGTATTTAGTGATCTGGCAATAACCAGAGAGGAAGGGGAAACATCTGAAGTTATTTTTACTTTTGCAAGTCTTCTGGCTGTACAGGGAAAATGCTAGGGTGGGTCAAGTATTGTCTGGAGCCCTTCAGGGCCTTTTTTTTTTTTTTTTTCATGGCCTCATTTCCGTCTTCCTGTTGCTAGGAAGGAGAGTTAAGCATGAGAAACTCCTGTTTACAATACTGGACCATCCTGTCCAGCACAAGGCTCTCTTTAAAAATGTACGATTCACTTCACCCACTGTACTTTGGATGCCCCCATTCTTCTGGATCAAATCACCTTGTCCTGAATATTTTCAAATGGCATATTTTACCTCCCTCAGTCATAAAAATACCACCCTCATTTATCATTGCATCACGGCTTAAAATTCTCCAAGGGAAACTCAAGTATTTATTTCAAATCACCTCTTGGAATCCCACCAAGCCTCTGATTGGAAGGCATCTTAATGGGGCCTCCTGTATCCCCTCTAAGCCCCACTCTAGTTCTACAAGTAAGAGTGTAAGTACTACAAACATTTTCCACTCTTTCCCAGTAATAATTTATTCAATCATAATATGCTTCTCTATTAATCTGGTTTATTTTTCAGAAGCAACCAAATATCCCTTTTTAACATAAAAACACCTCAAAATTTTGCTTAGTCTTTGTTCTTTGAACTATACTATTGAACAGCGACAAAATAATAATAATAATAATAATAATAATAATAATAATAAATGCTAAGGCTTTAGGTTAAAGGGCAACTGGCCTCTCACCTTCCCTCTAGACTGTGGAGAATCCTCTAGTTGGCCCAGTGTATGAGAACTTGGATCACTGCCTTCAAGTAGCCATAATCCATTGCTTAACTATTCAACCCTTTCACTCTTGAGGAGTAAGCGGTGTTTCTTATAAGATCAAAAATTGCTAAGTTAAAGTCACAGGTAAGTCAACGAAACCATGTTTCTCCTCCATTCTAGGGAAAGATTTAAGTTGGAAGCTACTCATTTTGATCCTGCGGAGTCCGAGTTGGGAAACAAAGTCTGTCCCTGTTCCTGAGCTTCTGACCAGTTTGGTGTAAGGTGTCACTCAGATTAAATTAACATCCTTTTTTTGGGGCGGGGGGGGGGGTCAAAAGCAAACTTTTAAAGCAGCTGGGAGAGAAAGTCAGTCGGCTATGCTTCATTTTAAACTCTGAACAGTAGTGCTAATGAAAAAAATATGCAGCCAGGCTTGGGCCACGCTGTAAATCTGGCATGCCACAGTAAGTTAATACATGCAACTGCCAACATTTTCTCAGAAAATGTCTTGAAATAACTTCTGAACGCACATCTGCTAACTATTTGACACTCATTCCCCAGGACTTTAATTCTATTAGGGGGGCTGTGGACTTACAGGGCACCCCTCTGGCCATCTGCTACAGTCTGCAAGCCAAGATGGCACTGGGTGCCTCCATTAATTCCACACTTAGGGTCTGCAAACTATCTCTGCGGAGGACCAGCCTGCAGTCCAGATGGATGCTGAATTAGTCAACCTCTTGGAGCTGCTGATAGATTTACATTCAGAGTTCTGCTGGTCTATTATTTTCCCTCATCCCTTCAGCAAACAGGGTTTGGGGGGGAAAATGTAATTTGAGACTCAGTATTCTACCTTGTTCCAAGCTGTGATTTTTTTTTCTACCCAAATCCAGTATATATACCACCCTTCTGAATTCTCTAACGGATGGCTGTGCCCAGGCTGGGAGGCTCCACCTCACCAAGAGCTGAAGGAGCTTCGGAATCCTGAGAACAAACCCATTTGCTAACTCTGTTGGGTGTAAAAAGGCTCCTTCACAACTAGCGAGCGGTAAGGTTTTCTCCTCCATGGTGCAGATAACTATCCGCAGGAGTTTCCTCCTACAGTAATTAGAATAAATTGGGTATTGGGGAGCATCAGTACCACACACGTGCTAAGCGTTTGTATCAGCTCTTTTGATCCTCTCAACCTCTTCGCGAGGTAAATACAGTTATTTACCCCCGTGTTGCAGACAGAGGTGCAGAGAGGTCTCAACAATTCGCAGATGTACCCAGCTAGCAGCAGGCTGCGGACAGGAGTTCCTACTACGCCGGCCTCACCCCAGTCCGCTCTAACTCCCCTAGCGCTTGAAAAACGAACGGATTCAATAATAACTATAATCTGCAAATTACACGTGGCATGGCCAGGGTGCTGCGGCTGGGGGAGAAACTCCTTCCGAAGGATCGAAGTCTCGGCCCGTGACGTCAGAGATGGGGACAGGGGCACAGGGGCAGGGTGGGGCTGGTTCCCAAAGGCCATGACTTCGCCACAAAAAAAGTCAGGTCGGGAGGCGTGCTTCCTTCCTTTCGCCGGCCCAGGAACTCGCCCCGCGCGGGCGTCTCCTCCCCGGCCAAGGGCGTGGGCATCTGAACTCGGCATTTTAGGAAACCCGATTCAACGCCCCAGCGCGTGAAGGCACACTGCAGCTCACCCGCCCGGCGTCCCTCAGACGCAAGCCAGGGGGCTTACTCAATTGCTTCAACGCTCTCCCGAGGCTGGCAGCCACCAGGGACCTTCCTAAATCGGAATTACTTTCCAGCGTTTAAAATCTGAACAAAACGGTCTGAAATTAAAACAATATTTTTCCCCGAATTTACTTTCAAGCAGTTTTAAAAAAACTACTTCCAAGCGCCACTAAGGCCTAAACATCCCTAAGTAATAAACTCTCAGGGAGTCCGCGCTGATTTGGGGGGTTGTATAGTGAAGGGCTGCAAGCACTGAGCCCGGAACGTCCCCAGAGGGAAGATAGTGGAAAGGCGGTCGCGCCGCGCCCCTCGTAACCAGAGGCCGTCGCCAGAGACTTAGAATAAGAATAGCAGGGCCGCCTGTGACCCCGCCCCGCGTGCACCCCTAGCCCCGCGCGGCGTCTCCAGCCCGAGAGAGGAGTTAACGTGTGCTTCACTCCATTAGCTGCGGTCACCCCCCGCCAGCAGCCCTTCCCAGAGCCCACCGACGCGCCCGCCCGCGACCCCTAGGCAGTGAGCAGTCAGGGGTCATTACCCGAAATTAAAACCTCCCTCCCCAAACTACGACCCCTGTTTTTCCCACACTCCACCTCCTCCACTCCGAGAAAGTTGGGCGACTCGATCCCGAGCCTCCTCGGAAAGCCGTTTAAAATTAGCACAGAGCGACAGGCACCGACTTGACAAGGCGGGGTGACATTTCCTCCGCGGCGAGTCCCCTCCGCAGCTGGCTCCCGCAGCTGGCCCAGCGGCAAGGCACAAGTCTAGCTTACGTGTTAGGATCATGATGTCCGGCTTCTCCCTGCACATCAACTGCAGCGGGGGGTGACGGGAGTGCGATAGGGAGGTCGAGGGAGGTCGAGGCAGCCCAAGGCAACTCAGCTCCCGCGCCCGGACCCACCGAGGCACCCAAGACGCGCGCGCTGGCGGTCCTCAGCGCATCCTTGCTCGCGGCTCCGTGCCCCTCGCCACGGCCCCAGAAAGAACGCAGGCTTTTCCAGAGGTCGAAAGGACAGAGAGCTCAGGGAGAGGAACGAGAAGCACCGGAACAGTCGCTCCTGCTGCGAAGTTCGGCCATAGCAAGATTAGGAGCTAACCTTCCCCGCTCCGGCTGCTGGAGCGCTCTGCCTCCCGCGCTCGGCTCCGGCCGCGCCCTCCCACAGGGTCCGCCCCCGAGGGGAGGGACAAGGCCCGGCAGCGTGGACTCCGTCGCACCGCCTAGGTGGTGGGCCGCAGCCTCTGGCGGTCGTCCTGGCCGGGACCCCGCCCCAGACCCCGCCCTCGTTGCCCCACCCCTTACCTCCTCCCCGCCGCGGGGCTAACCAGCCGCAGCCTCAGGCGGTACTCTGGTCCCGCCCCCCCACCCCATCCCCGCCCCAGTCCCCGCGCCTATTCTGCCGCGGGCTGGAATATTTTCCTGTAGTTCCACGTTTGCAGGGGGAAGCGACCCAAACTGTCCAACTGTTGGCCTCAGGGGTGAAGGCAAACCCTCGAAACGTTTACTTGCCGGGGAAATCTGAGCTGGACTCTGGGACACCATGCACTTTCCCTTTTCTTCTTGGTAGCTTTGCACACTTAAAAAAAAACAAACAACAACAACAAAAAACCCTCTATGATTCTGCCTTACATCCTGGTGGAACCGCATACATTTTCGAAACGAAGGTAGGGATGAAGCAGTGTTTCCTCATCTGTAAAATGGGGAGAAGATACTTGTCCCTTCGATGTTCCTCATTCATTGCTAAAGCCCTCAGGGATAGAGAACAAATATGAGTAACTAACGCGGCTTTAGAGAGGGACTGAATTTTTACTCAGCACGTTAAACATACTGGGTGCCCATTCAGTGTTTTACAAACTATGGACCTTGGGTCACAACCCCATACAGCTCCTGCAACTTGTAGACTCCGCCTCTATATCAGAGAATTATAATCTGTGCCGGTGATAATCTGCGTTTTAACAAATTCTTGGATGATTTGGAGGCATTGTAATTTGGAGGCCCCTATATAATAGGAAGCTTCATTTTTAAAGATCACAACTGAATACGACCTATGTAAGATTTTTTAAAAATTCAGACCGGGTTTTCATGAAAATTTACTTTGGGGTTAATTGGTGTTTTCTGTCTATTACCTCTGCGCAAAGAAAACTAAACACATTCATTCAAAAGATGTATCAACAGCATTTATTATATGCCAAGCACTGTTCTAGATTTGAGCTATAGCAGTGAGCAAGAAAACCAAACATCTCTTCCCTCCTAAAATTTACTTCCTAGTGGAGAAGACATACAATAAACAAGGTAAATACAGGAAATATCCATAGTGTCTTAGGTGGAGATACATAAAGTAGGGGAGAGGAGAGATGGGTTGTGGGAGAGTTTCTTTAAATAGGATTAAATGCAAATGAAAGACTTTAGTCTGTCTTAAATACAGCTTAGAATGTATTTATTTCATAGGCATTCCTGAGTTTACAAACAGAAGATTCTCTTTCACGCCAGTTTTTAAAAAAACAATCAAAATGCTAACTCCACTGGCTCTCTAATGTACTGGAATCAGAATTCTGGCTCTGGAGAATGGCCTTTTGGGTGTGGGGCTCTATTCAGTAGATATTTCCAGGGCTTTTACTTACTTATAACCACAGGGGACACCAAGGTAAGGGAAGGAAGTGAAGCCCAAGACAGAAACAACAGAGCTGCCTTCTGAAGTTTGGATGCTGGGGGAATTGTCAAAATGCCCGCAGTTGCTAGCAAGGTGCAGTCTGATTCAAGGGGAAGCTGGAAAGGTAGGGGCAAGAACTTTTCAATTCCCTGTGTGATTGTGTTAAGAACTGTTTTCTTCTTTACAGTTATAAACAGTGAGAAGACATGTTATTGGACGAAGGCATCCCATTGCCAGATCTGCATTCTGAGAAGACCACAGGCTGCAGTGTGTACTTTAAACTTAGAAAATAGGAATGTACCTCCCAGATATACTAATTTCCCTGATTTATTAAAAACCCAAACCTTAAAAATATAGATAGCATCTCCTCCAAAGCATACTAACTCTCAGAATAAGTTCTTCATGTTTATTATTAGCTGAGTATAGTTGCATTCAATTTAATTAGGTTCCTAGGAGTTTGTGCCATCCCTATACACCTACCCCCTACTAAGTATTTCAGAAAAAAACATGCTACTCTTTTTGTCTCTTCTTGTTCAAACTCCAGTCCTTTCTCCTTCATTATTGATGCCTTCTCTGATTTCATCATATTTCTCTGGAGGTTTCTGCTATGTGGATTGCTCCTCATCTAATAATACCAATAACTCCAAAAACGTTTTCCTTGGTGAGGTATTGTTTTGCATGTGGCCTCCACTAAATCTCATCACCTTCTTCCATTCTTTGGTTTATTGATGTAGCCTGTGTCCTGAGCCAAATCCCAATTTTCATAGTTTTAATTATTTGATTCAGGATGGAGGAAGGGCGGGCAGAGGAAGAAGGAGAGAGAGAATCTTAAGCTTCCAGTGTAGAGTCAGACTCGAGACTAGCTCCCAAGACCCCCAAATCAGGACCTGAGCTGAAATCAAGTGTCAGATGCTTAACCGATTGAGTCACACAGGCTCGCCCATCATTTTAATTCTTAGCCCCTTTAGAAACAGGACATGCTACATTTTGATGGCTGTTGCACTTGCAGAATAAGGGAATAGTGGTTGAAAGCAGGATTTTGTAGCAGGCCCCTTACTAGCTGTGTGACGAATACATTATTTTGCAGCTGAAACTTCAGTTTCTTCATCTTTAAAAAAGGAGGCTGAACTAGTGCCTATCTGGTGAGGTTTTCTGGTGAGGATTGAATAAGATAATGCACATAAATATTTGGCACATAAGAAGCACTTGATAATGTTCGCCATTATTATTACATATTACTAAGTGGGCACATCAAACAAAAACATACGATTTCTATTTAAATAATCATCCAGGAGAAGATTAAAACTAAACAAAATTTACCCCCGACTTCACCCTTTCTGAATCTGAGGACCCTTTACAAAGTGGGGGAAGGAAGGAGTTAGAACGTCATTAAGAATATCAACAACCAGGGGTGCTTTACCAGATGAAAGAGGGTCCCCAGAACAGCTCAGACTCCTTCATTCAACCTTTAAATCATCACCCAACATTTCCTTTCTTCTGTCGTGGGCAGATGACATAGACTAGGCTTATTAGCTGATTTGCATTAAGTGACTCTGCCTATTGAAACACTGGACTCTAAGAGGCAGGGATTAAGTGGTCCATTTCTCCACCATAAGTCTACAGTCCTCCAAAACCCCTTCAACACATGAAGATAAAAGCATCAACAATTACATCGGTTTTGTTGCTACCATTTGACACAAGGACAAGGACCTGCGCTTTTTACTGTATGCCATGCTCCTCTCACTTTGGGTCTTAGGTTCATGGAACCTACTCACAGGGATTTCCTACCCTGTCTGTTTGGATTTTTTCACATTTAACTGTGTATTACCAAGGCAAAAAAAAAAAAAAAAATCACAAAGTAATTCCTAAATTGCATGACAGAAAGTTAAAGGACTAAGAGGTCACCTCTCTGGTTCCTACTCTATATTAACGATTGATAGTAGATATCATTGATACTGCCCAAGGACATCCTACAGCATTTTTTCTACCATAATGTATTAAAAAAAATAGGAGTGACACTCAAGTGTCTATAGGCACTCAGGCAGATAATACTGGTGAGGAAGGCAAGCCACACTAGGGCAGGGAAAACTGGGGAACCCAGAACCTCCCCAAGGGGGCAGGGCCAGTCAGGTTCACTTGATTGTTGACATTTTTTTTTTTTTTTTTATTGTTGGCATGTGTTAACACAGCAGCCCCATGGTTCTGGGTTTAAAGACTGTTCAAGAGCCTCCTAGTTTTCTGTAATTTTATTTCAAACCTCCCAATTTTTAGATGCTGGCAACTAATTTAAAAAAAATCTAAACTCATTCCAAGTAATTTCAATTTAGGGCTTCATTTAGCTCAGGGCAACTAAGTTAAACCTCTGCTCTAGTGACATGAGCCAAGCAATGTCTTTGGAAATTTATTTCTCTCCCACAGGACAAAAAGACTCTTGATCTTGGAAAATGTTGTAATATAATTTGTGTTCAATGGAGCATCGGGAAATCAGTGTGGAAAAAAAATTATTTGTAATGTTCAAAGGAAATAAGGCAAATAATAGAAAATTTGAAAATAACTTAAATGGTATTCAATTAAGAGACATAATCAAATTTGAAATTTAAAGATTTTATTTATTTATTTGATGGAGAGAAACACAGCTAGAGAGGGAAGAAAACTGGAGGGAGTGAGAGAGGGAGAAGCAGGCTTCCTGCCAAACAGGGAGCCCAATGCGGGGTTTGATCCCGGGACTCTGAGATCATGACCTGAGCTGAAGGCAGACTCTTAATGAATGAGCCACCCAGGCACCCCTAAATTTGAAATTTAATGGTTGGCCTTAAAATATTCACTTATGTTTAAGTTTCTGTGACTCACGTCTGGGTCCTTCCCCCACTATCCACCCCAGTATTTAGCCATTGCTGAAATATTTAAAACCCAAATGCTGGAGGTGTCAAATGGGGAAAGAAAGGAAAAAGAGAGGAATGGGCAGTGAAACAGATTCACCTCCTTTTAATTTTACCTAGATCATCCCCCTTGTTCAGTCAGACCTTGTTTGACTACTTCTTTTGAACAATTTAAAAGTTTAAAATATGGGGAAGGTGACTTAGCCTACCAGTGATAATTTTAGTTAAGAGGGGACCTTTGTTCCTGCATAAATAGAATATAAATCTACTTTTGGGATAATCACTTAAGCCTAAAATATGAACCATACTGACACAGTACTTTTGTCATTCAACAATTATTTATTAGAACCTGGAAAAGGCAGTGTGTTGGTGAAACAACAATGAACATGAATAAATAGATCTTTGGGATGTAAAGTACAGCACAGTGACTAGAGCTCATAACACTGTACTATATATTTGAAAGTTGCTGAGAAAGGAGATATTAGAAGGACTCATCATGAGATGTGGGCTCCTAGGTGGCTCAGCTGGTTAAGTGTCTGACTCTTGATTTCAGACCAGTCATGATTTCAGGGTTGTGAGATCGAGCCCCTCTCAGGTTCAGTGTTGGGTTTGGAGCCTGCTCAAGATTCTCCCTCTGGCTCCCATCCCCACAACCCTGCACACTCTCTGTCTCAAAAAAAAAAATATTTTTCTGGGGCACCTGGTTGGCTCAGTTGGTTGAGCATCTGCCTTTGGCTGAGGTCATAATCCCAGGGTCCTGGGATGGAGCCTGCTCCTCCCTCTCTCTGTCTGCAGCTCCCTGTATTTGTGCTCTCTCTGTCAAATAAATAAATAAAATCTTTTTTTTTTTTAAAGATTTTATTTATTTGACAGCAAGAAACACAGCGAGAGAGGGAACACAAGCAGGGGGAGTGAGAGAGGGAGAAGCAGGCTTCCTGTGGAGCAGGGAGCCCAATGTGGGACTCGATCCCGGGTCTCCAGGATCATGACCTGAGCCGAAGGCAGTCGCTTAACCAACTGAGCCACCCAGGCGTCCCTAAATAAATAAAATCTTAAGAAAAAGGCTTTCATCACAAAAAAAGTATTTTGGGGGCACATGGGTGGCTCAGTTGTTAAGCGTCTGCCTTTGGCTCAAGTCATGATCCCGGAGTCCTGGGATCGAGTCCCGTGTCAGGCTCCCTGCTTGGTGGGAAAGCTATTCTCCCTCTCTCACTCCCCTGATTGTGTTCTCTCTCTAGCTGTGTTTCTCTCTGTCAAATAAATAAGTAAAAATATAAAAAAAAAAAACAAAAAGAATTTTGTGATTATGTGTGATGTCAATGTTAACTAGACTTACTGTGGTAATTGTTTATATATATATATATATAAATTGTTTATATATATATAACATTTCAATGCTGAAACTAACATAATATATATGTCAATTATTTTTCAATAAAAAATACTTCAGTGAATAACCCCCCCCAAAAAAAAAATAACATGAAGAGAGGACTTGAGGAGAAATCTCTGAGGTGGAAAATAGGTATAGACACAGACAGTTCAGTAAAAATTCAGTGGAGGATTTGAATATACTGAATTCTCCATCTTACTTGATAAACCAGGGAACACTCTTTCCTGAGATAATTACAATATTTGCAATAGAGTGCCCTTTTAAAGACAATTTCATTCAGCAACTTAGGTACTCAATTAGCCCAGTGCCTCTTAGCTCAGCATGCAGAGGAGGAGGGTCCCCAGGAGTAACGGCACCAAGTCACAGCTCTTGCTACCCCCAGTTTCCACTGGATTGTCCCCAGTGACTGCTCTGGTTCTTTCATGTGGGCTCTGATGACACAAAAATCAAGCCACTGAAAAGTAAAAATTGATTCCATGAAAGAAACTGAGTTACTTTCCCACTGACTTAGCCAATTTTAATGGCATGCTTTGATTCTTTGTCTATTCTGACATTGTTATCTATTTATTAATTGTTTTTTGGGCTTGTAGCAAGTGATTCATTTAAAGTTGAGGAGGGACAACATTATTTTGTTGTCTAATATCTATCTTTTGCTTTCTTATTATTTAAATTTTATGATTATAAAATATCCATTGCTAGAAAGTTTAGAAAATAGGGAAAAGTATAAAGAAAAAATAATAAAACTTCCTCATAATCACACCACCAAAGATAATTGCAGACATCTATATTCCATTTCCGATTTTCTCATTTTTCAGCATTCTATGTGGTGAACATTCTTGTATAATAAATTTCAGAGCAAGAATGATAATTTCTTTAAGCAAATTCACTTATGTACTGTGAACTAAGAAGCCAAAGGATATTGGAACATTTGACATATAGTTCTGAACTGTCATCCAGAAACTCTGTGCTTATTTTACATTTAACCAGTGTTTGAATATACCCATTTGTCTTCACTTGAGTATTGTCAGCAATATAATTTCCATTCTTCCTGTACTTAATGAGCAAAAAAGTATTAGCTCATTACTTTTTAAGTGTACATTTGTTTGAATACTAAACTGGCTGAGTTTTTTTTATTGTAATAAAATACACATCACATAAAAGTTATCATTTTAGCCATTATGAAATGTACAGATTATCCATTAAACTTGTTGTGCAACAGTCATCACTACCCATCTCTAGAACATTTTCATCTTCCCCAACTGGAACTCTGTATCTCTTTAACAATAATTTCCCATTCTGCTCTCCCAAGTCCCCAATCTCTGAGACCAGGGTTCTATCTGCTGTCTCTAAGAACTTGAATATCCCAAGTACCTTATATAAGTACTTTCATTTCTGGTCCTTTTGTTATACCGGTTGAAAAATTTCATATTTATTAACCAGCTGTATTTTTATTTTTATATTTTTATTTTTTTTTAAAGATTTTATTTATTTGACACAGAGAGATCCCAAGTAGGCAGAGAGGCAGGAAGAGAGAGAGGAGGAAGCAGCAGGCTCCCTGCTGAGCAGAAAGCCTGATGTGGGCCTTGATCCCAGGACCCTGAGATCATGACCTGAGCCGAAGGCAGAGGCTTTAACCCAATGAGCCACCCAGCCGCCCAACCAGCTGTATTTTTAAAAATTGCCTATTTAGTTCTTTAATTACTTTTTCCTCAGTGAAACATTTTGCCCTTTGTTGTTGATTTTAAACTATTATTTCTATACTAGGAATATTACTCATTTGCAATTTATTATAAAATATTTTTACTAGTTTGTCATCTGCCTTTTAAGCTTGTTTACTTCTGGTATTAAAAAATTAACAAGATTCAAACAAAATTCAAAGCTCTTACTTATTTGTTCCTTTCAATTATTAACTAGGAGTTTACTTAAGTAGTTTTCTCTATACAATTTGAAGCCAGAAATGCTGACACAAAATCAATTTGCAAAACAAGGTCATTTAACACGTGGGATTTTTTTTTTTAATGATAGGTTTCATTATCTACTCCAAGAGTCTAGCTGTCTTATTTGATTTTCTATCCTCCCTAATGTCCAATAGAGATGCCCTGCATTGAAGAAAGCCCCATAAAAGCCTCTGCAAAAAACTCAGCAGGGTCAGAGTACCAGATGGAGACTTAAGGGTACAGAATTTTTTTTTTTTGAGGATATCATGTCATAATTAATACAAATCACAGTAGCACCGATAATGGCTCTACTGAGTGGGTCTCATTCAGTTTAGGCCCCTAAACGGGGAAGGATGTCCTAGTCATCTCCCTGGAGCTAAATGGTCATTTGGGGAAATGTGGACTCTGGAGAATAGAGGTATGTTCTTAGAGGAAAAAGAAAAAAACTAAACTCCCAGCACTGAATAAAAGTGCAAAAAGGAAAAACTGTGTTCAGGCACTAGCTACAAGGCCACGCCCAATAAGGAAAGCTGGATCCTGTAAACTTCTGGAAGAAAGGAACCTTTCCATGTGAAGCTTCTCCCCAGAGCCTAGGACATGGTAACGTGCTCCATTAGTATGTGTTGAAAGAATAAACATTTAGGGTTATTTTCTGATCACTGTGTTCAGGAGTCTACTGGGAAAAAGGCTTAAACATAGAATTTCCCTTTTGGGAAGTCTCAAATGTGGTTCCCTCACTTGGAGAAGACAGATGCTGGGAAGAAGGTTGAAGAGGGAGCAGGGCACGTGCTTGCCCAGAGCCCTGACCCCTCCTAAGGGCAGTGACCCGGGAACTACTATGCAACACCAACCTGCTGAGTTCCAAGCTAGAAGGGATGTGGAATGGCCCTGGGCTGAGTCCAGTCACCTGCCAACCTCTCTTGAACGCTGCTTCATTTCCTATCCCTGCAGACCACCCAGCACCACCTGCCTAAGGAACAAGTTCAGTTCCACACAGGCCCATGCTTGATGGCCCACCCAGAGGCACCCTACTGATTGGGAGACCAGTGCTTACAGCCCCAGCTGAGTCTCACACAGTGACACCTTCCAGTGAGGCCAGGACATCGGTACCTTGTGGGCAGGCTCCTCACATCAGACATTGTTCCCCCTCTTTGATGAAGGGGGCACTAAAATTTTGAGAAGCTTTCTGACTTTCACATACTCCCTAAGTGCAATGTGTGTGTACATACATATCTACTAGTAAATAAATCTTGGGACATCTGAGTTTTTCTGGAACAAAGTATAATGCCAGTATGGCCATTTTAGCCTTTCATCTTAGGGGAAAAATATTTTTAGTATTGTTCTCTACCATCTTGTTCAAAAGAGCCATTTATTGGAAAGATATTCCATGCTCATGGAGTGGAAGAATTATACTGTTAAAATGTCCATACTACCCAAAGCACTCTACAGATAATACAATCCCTACCAAAATACCAACAGCACTTTTCATAAAACTGGAACAAATAATACTAAAATTTGTAGAGAACCACAAAAGACCCCAAAGAGCCAAAGCAATCTTGAGAAAGAAGAACAAAGCTGGAGGTATCACAATCCCAGACTTCAAGATAAGCTACAAAGTTGTAGTAATCAAAATAGCATGGCACTAGCACAAAGACAGACACATAGACCAGTAGAACAGAAGAGAGAGCCCAGAAATAAACCCATGCTTAGATGGTCAGTTAATCGATGACAAGGGAGGCAAGACTATACAATGAGGAAAGGACAGTCTTTTCAATAAATGGTGGTGGGGAAAAAGTACATGCAAGAGACCCAACTGGACCACTTTCTGACATACACAAAAATAAGCTCAAAATAGACTAAAGACCTAAATGTGAGACCTGAAACCATAAAACCCCAAAAAGGACATAGGAAGTAATGGCAGTCATCTCTGACATCAGTGGTAGCAACATTTTTCTACATGTGTCTCCCAAGGCAAGGGAAACAAAAGCAAAAATAAACTATCAGGCCTACATCAAAATAAAAATCTCTGGCACAGTGAAGCAAACCTTCAACAAAACAAAAAGGTAACCTGCTGAATAGAAGATGGTATCTGCAAATAAATAACCGATATGGGGTTAATATCCAAAATATATAAAGAACTTATACAAAACAAAACAATCTGGTTTAAAAATGGGCAGAAGATCCGAATAGATATTTTTCCAAAGAGGACATACAGATGGCCAACAGACACATGAAAAGATGTTCAACATCCCTCATTATCAGGAAAATGCAAATCAGAACCACAATGAGATATTATCTCACACCTGTCAGAATGGCTAACATCAAAAAGACAAGAAACAACAAGTGTTAGTGAGGATGTGGAGAAAAGAGAACTTTCACAAACTATTAGTGGTATAGCCACTGTAGAAAACAGTATGGAAATTCCTTGAAAAAATCCAGAAATACTATATGATTCACTAATTCCACTATGGAGTATTTATGCCAGGAAAACAAAACTAGTTTGAAAGATCTATGTACCTCCATGCTTATTCCAGTATTACATATAATAGCTAAGATGTGGAAGCAACCTAAGTGTCCCTCAATAGATGAATGGATAAAGATGTGGTGCATGTGGGTATAAAATATTTAATAGTATATTATGCAGCCATAAAAAAGGATGAGATCTTGCCATGGATAGACCTAGAGGGTATTATGCTAAGTGAAATAAGTGAGACTGAGAAGGACAAATTCCATATGGTTGCATTCACATGTGGAATCTAAAAAACAAATGAATAAACAAATAAAAAGTACAATCAGACCTATAAATACAGAGAACAAGCTGGTGGTCAGAGAGTAGGAGGTGGGGAGATGAGCAAAACAGGTGAAGGGGAATGGGAGATACAGGCTTCTAGTTACAGAAAGAAGAAGTCATGGGAATAAAGGGCATGGCACAGGAAATACAGGCAATGATACTGTAATAGTGATGTATGGTGACCGATGGTAGCTACACTTGTGGTTAGCACAGCATAAGGTAAAAAGGGAAGTTAGATCACTATGTTGTGCTCCTGAAACTAATGCAACATTGTATGTCAACTACACCCAAAAAACTAAAATCAAAAAAATTATAAAAAGTAAAAGGAGCCATTTATGGGGTTCTTCCTACTTTGACTTTTAAATCAATATCCAGATGTCATTCTACAGCATCTGTTCAAAGAAAATTCTCTACCCATGGTTTTGAAAATTTGAGTTTGTTTTCACTAAGGAGATGTTTTGTATTCATCTGAGTTGTAATGCGTTGCTGTTTCTTCATAGTAGATTGGGTCATAAAACATGATAGGTCTCAAACCTATGGCACAGGTTTGAGAATACCTGAAAAAAATAAACGGTTCTTTTTCTTAGCTGCTAACTATAGCATGTTGGTCATTACAGTATTATTTCTGGAAACCCCGCACAGCTCCCGATCATTAACTTACTTTCACAGGCAACAGGAGAATGGGGTTGAGGTAGGTGGTCAAGTTTGGTTTTTCATGCAAAACCAACTCAGTCAATTATCTCTTAGGGATTTAGTTGAAATAAACTGCATTTTGGGGAACTGCAAGGCAACAGATGATGTATTTTTAAAAGTGGACCTGGCAATAAGACTCTTGAATTGTGGAAGTTTGATGTTTGAACACTCATCAGGATAGACTACATAGATAGGATCTCTCCAATACAAATATTCTATTGTAGAACAAACAGCTATTTCTGTACCGGTTATTGTTGTCTTTTGGGTGAATTGACAAAACAGACATATAAAAGGCAAAAAAAAAAAAAATTAGGGAAGCCCACTGAATTTCAAAATTGAGTCTGCCAGGTCTGAATTAAAAAAACAAACAAACATGAAACTGTGAGGATCCTGCAGTCCATACACACATAGAGGAAAGAGATCTAATATAAATAATGTTCCTAACATAGTCATAAACACCGTCAGCAGCCTTGAGTTGCTTAAATAATATCTCTTGCTCCTTAGTTTCTTTTTAAAATATCATATATGATATACAATATACTACATATTAATTATATATTACTGTATATAAATAGAAAGATATAATTTATATGAAAGAATAAGGGGGTTAGATCATTTAGTTCAGGATTTTAAGTTGTAGAAACAATATAATTTGGAGGTAAATTTTATATTACATGTAAGGAATTCAACTCAGAGAGGTTACATACCTTGTTTGATTTCACACTTGTAATAACTGGGAAGCAACAACCTGAATCCTGGTCTCTATGCAATGATGATTATGACCTGGGCTTTCAAGTGAAATTCTTGAATTTCATGTGAGTTTGGAGCACTCTATCAGGTCTCTTCTCTCCTGAATTGTAAAATGAAGGGACTGGACTGGATGTTCTCTCGCATCCTGTCAGCTTTAGGCTCTAGCCTGTCTTGATATATTGTGTAACACTGAGTTTATATGCAGGTTTATTTCCTTGGATAGGGTTCTAAACACACCCAGCATTAAAAAATGCTGCTCATTAAAAACAAAAATGTTGGAAAGGAAATGGCATCTACTGTGTCAGCTACCACGCCTCACAGCAATTCCGAAAAGAAAACCGTGGTCCACTGAGTGTGTGGCTACAAATCCCATGGCCGTACCTATCATGGTAGAGCTCTGTTCCACTGGGGGCTAGTTCTTAGGGTTTCTGAATCTGTTTCAGAACCACATTTCAGAAATAATCCAAATGTTCATCAACTGGAGAACAGATCTCTTAAAATGGCAGAGTCACGCAGTGGAATATTACATACTTGTGAAAATGGAGGAGTTACAGCTTTGTGCAAAAACATGGATAAATCTTTGAGACAATACTGAATGAAATATCAACACTGAGGGATGCCTGGGTGGCTCAGTGGGTTAAGCCTCTGCCTTCAGCTCAGGTCAAGATCCCAGGGTCCTGGGATTGAGCCCTGCATTGGGCTCCCTGCTCAGCGGGGAGCCTGCTTCTCCCTCTGATTGCTCTCTCTCTGATAAACAAACAAACAGAATCTTTAATTTAAAAAAGAGAAAGAAATATCAACATTGAAAATAAAATGCTTATGTGGTAAAAATAATTCATAAAATGTGAAGGGAATGATAAATTCAACATTGAGGATTATGATTACCTCTGGGGCAAGGCAGGGAGACAAGCTAGGAAAGAATTCAGGTGTGGCTTTAATATTTCAGTTTTTCAGTTGGATTTTGGGTGAATAGCTATTGTATTATTATGTTTTATAACTCATATTCACATATAGTTTCTTATTGGTATGAAGATTTAAAAAAATAACATTAGAGACATTTAATTACATTGATTAAAAAAATCAACTTTCAAGTCAGATCCAGATTTGAATCCTGAAACTGCCAGCTATTTGCTGCATTATCTTGGAAAAGTTACTTTATCGTCAAATCTTAGTTTCCTCATTCATCACATGGAAATAATAATATCTCACTGGGTAGTTGTAAGGATTAAAATTGACTATTTATAAAGGGCTTCTTAATACATATTTGGGTACTTAATAAACAATAACTGAAACCTTAACTCAAAATCTATTTTTGGGGTGTGTGTTGTATGTGTTCAATCTGCTTAGGCTCTTAAATATACTATATTTGTAGTTGTAATTGCATTGCACTGTTATTTTTCGTGTGTCTTAAAAGGACTCTTTTTTGTTTAATTATTGCACTAGCTATCCTCCATTGTAGTATTATTACTGAAAAGTTCCAGAATGAGGGAATCAGTGATACTGAAAAGAATAACCAATAACTTTTTAATATCTAAATTTGTAAGTTATTCAAAACAATTTTCTATACTTGTCTTACTGTCTTTATTTATATTAGTTTACATTATCAAAGCTAAATAATATTAATAATAACAATAATAATAAGAGTAGTAATGATAATTTGACTCCGTAAAGAATCACCTACTTTCCAGTGTTTAAATTTATTCCTTTCACATCACATCTAAGACATGGGCCTTCCATGCTTATTTCAATTCTATGCTTAGAAAAATTGTGTGCCCTGTTGATCATGCAACTAGAATGTTTAAAGTTGGGAAGATAAAATCCAAGGTAGGTTTATGGCAAGGTTTATAAGAGTCCCCAGCAGAGAACCAGAGGGAAAAGCAAGCCAGGTAATTTAATCTAGAAGTCAGAGGGCATTCCTGGTTAGTTCTGACTTGACTGGGTCCTGATAAGCCCTGCTCCTAAAAGATCCTTTGAAATCCACATCAAATTTAGAAAGAATGAAGGAACATTGGTTAATATTGTATAAATTTTAACTCTCTCTGTGATGATCGATCTAATTTTAGGTAAGGGAAGGCAAGAGCTTCCAGCGGCATCCTCCAAAACAGTGTTAAATATGAATCAATCAGCTCACAGTTTATATATACTTTTTCTTCATCTACCTGGTAGGGTAAATTTGCATGTCTGTGTCTAGGAGCTATACTGCCAGTCCAAAAAAAAATTATTTTCCTCATGAGGCTGTAACAGAAAATGAACATATCAGTTGCATCAGTTGGATTCTTCCTCAGAACTGAGCTTCTAAACAATACTCTGTCTCCTGAGGGCAGTGACAGATCTAAGCAGATACCTGGGCCTGAATAAATCTCCAGAACAAAACTGAAGAATGGCACAAGTAGGACCAGCAGCTTCCCTTGATTAGTGTGTGTGGGTTTCTCATCCCTCTTTCCGAAATGAATTTAGCGCTACTCTGTACTAACAGTTTGTGATCCAAACTGTCTATCGCAGATGTAGCTTTTATTTCCTCTATCACCAGTCTCAAATCTTAAAATCAGAAAAGGAAGCTCCTCTATGTTCATTTTCAGATCTTGTGGCTCACACTGATGAAGCTAATGTTGGATATCCCACAGTTGCAGAGAGGCAGGGGTCCTTCCCTGAAAATGACATGCATGGGGAGCAGGTCTATTGCAAGGAAGCAAAGGTTTGAACCATGCTTACCAGAATCTTCTGTGGCTGAGAAAAGCTGGGATGTCAGGGATATAGCACACCTAGCTTTGGTTGCTAGGCCACTAACAGGCAAGATCTATGGGAAGAAACTTCAACAGCTAAATCTCATGCATACATGGACATGTGTGTGTGTGTGTGTGTGTGTGTGTGTTTGCATTCATGCATGTGCACGTGATACACAAAACAGGGTGTATGTATTCTAGACCTAACCTTAAGTTTTCAGGCTCGACGCTCTCACTTCTCAACTCTCCAAGGCACTTCCTAGATAGCAAACACCCAGTGGTCAGTAATGGCTGTTTAATATGTTTGTGATACCGACTGGAAATCTCAGCAGAAACAACACACAGAGGGCACAGTCTCATTCCTAACAAAGCTTAACTTAAGCAGACTTTCAATTTCCCGGTTCCAATCTCACCCCAGGATCAGGCTCTTTTTCCTAGCTTTTTGTTCATATATGAAGCCTATTCTTTAATTTTCCCCAAATTCCAAAACAGTTTGACTATGACACCCTATTATATTCTGGGCATTAATGATCTCCTCATTCCTGGAATGGTCTTTTTCTTTCCTAGGGAAAAACTGACTCAGGTTCTTCCCTTGCTCTCCCCCCTTTACTGAGGCTTGCCCTGCTCATAGTCTGTCATCAGATCTTCCTATTTGCCCCGCAGCCTACTCCTCACCTCACTCACACTGTGTGATCTGGGGCCTTCTTCTGGGCTCTGCAGAAGTTGACCTGCTCCTTTGGCCTCCTCAGACAAGCAGGACGGCACTCATCTTTATCAAGTTCTCTTTAATAGTTACCACTTTTTCTTCAATCCTCTGCAAGGCAAGGAGTCCTATATACTCCGCTTGCTTTACCATCAGTTGGAAGAACATGTGTACATAGGAAGGAATGATGTAGAAAACAAACCAAAGTCCTGGCTGACTGTGGTGGCATTAAAATAGGGGATTGTGAGGAAAAAAGACTCCATTAACCATCGCTAGGGTCATCGAGCCTCTTGTTTGCACTTGGTTTGAGAAGGCTCACCCAACTGAATTACTCTCAGAGTCCGAAACTAAGATTTCATTCTGCTGGTAACCACAACACTTGTTTATAGAACTCTTCCAAAGAATGTAATAGGCATTTTTCAAGACCTGTCAGCTCTGGGCCATAAAAAATCAGCCATTCATCCCTGAAAGGCGCAGTATTACCCGTAAAACCAACAGCACCTGAATGTCGTTTGTGGTCTGGAAGGTATATGCGTACATGTGTGTCTATGTGTGTGTGTGTCTGTTAACATACATCCCTCCCAACCCTCTCAGGTAGCTTAACAGGAATGGGTGGCTCAGACGGGACTATGCTTTGGGTTGGGGGAGGCTCCGTGATCTCTTTGATTACATGCATCTATTTTTAACAAACTTTTTCTTTAATCAGAAAAAAAATTATGAGTGTTTTCTTTTAAAATTCATCTCACTTTAATGTAATAAAGGTGTGCTAACCAAGGAGAAATGACAGAGAGTAAGAACTTTAATGGCTTGCCCAGCAGGCTCAATTATTCTCTGAAAGGTGTATTTTTTTTTCTTCTAATTACATCGGACAGTGATTTGGAGGATGGCAACTAATAATAAGGGTTTCATCGTCTCGCTTTTTCTTCTTAGTCACCACCACTCAAATTCCTCATATATCGTGCTTTACAAATTCCTACATATATCGTGGAAGAACTATGGTGTGGACCCCTGATCATGCGTTTTGTGAGTACAGCACAGGACTGTAAAAGAAAGGAGCCTGGGATGGCTTTAATATCCTGTTAGACAGAAGCATGACAGATTAGTGGGGGGACTCCTTCCTTCTCAGGAAACCAGGCCTCTGGCTATAGCTTTGTCTTCAGCTCTGTCTTAGATCTTTATAAACACTTTCGCCCTGAACTTTAAAGGACCCATGCTTTTTAGCAATAGTTTAATGTGCATGAAATAAAAACTTAGATAAAGGGTTCAAGCATAAAATCTTATTGAAGGGTTTTTTGATTTCTCAAGATGCTGTCTTCAAACTCAGGCTTCTCGTATAGAAAAATAATTCAACAGAGAACTTTTTCAACAGGGAAAATACCAGTCTTAAAAATGCATGGGCCTTTATATGTAATGTTGAATCTCAATTGCTTTAAAGAAATACAACCTGCTACACCCATTAGAAACAGCTGGTAATCAAGGGCCTCAGTTGAATAAGAGATATCTTGAATAAGAGATGTCTAAAAATGGAGCAGGATAGTTGGGATGCAATGAGTAGGAATTACAGGGATTGAAACCATATGATAGAGAAGTATCTGAGGAAGATGAACTATAGAAAAGGGAATGTGAATCTTTATAAAACATGGGTAAAAATCTGCAGCAGATGTTTGAAGACAATCCATGCAAAAGAAGACTCACATATATTAAAAAAAACACATGATATTTAATTACATCCATCAGTTCTCCCATAATTAATCCATCAGTTAGTGAAACTTCAATAAAAACAGTAACAGGAATAATGATCAGTAATATATATTGGATGCTACCTATGTCATGCACTCTCTGAGTGTTTTCATCTCCTAAATAGTTCAGTCGCCCAATAACCTCATGATTATTCATTTCCCCATTTAAGAATTTAAGCAACTTGCCTAAGGTCATACAGCCTGCAAACCACAGAACACAGTCTCAAACCCGAGGATTCAAACTCTAGAGCTCAAGCTTTATCTGTACTTTCAAATCAACAGAACTGAATAGTGAGTCTAGAAATCGACACAAATACAGGAACTTAGATTTTACTAAATGTTGCATGGCACATCATTGGATGATTATTCAGTATCAGAGGGAGCCTTCTGGAAACAAAGCTGGACCACAGTCCACTCTTTACACCAAAGTATTTTTCAAAGTATCAAAAATTAAAACATGCCAAAGGGGGAAAAAAAAAACATCTAAAGAAATGGTGACTGACTGACAGATGTTGAAGGAAAGACACTTAAATTTTTATACTATTTCCACTTGTTAGTTAAAATTAATTATTTTAAAAGAGAAAAAAACATAGTAGGGCTGCCTACTGCATGCACATGTGTCATGCACAGATGTTAGTGGCATGCAGATCTGTTCCCGAAGGAATAGATCTCTGGGGGTTCACTCTATGCCAGAAAAATATTGCTGTTTTTGTCTGTTTCTATGTGATATTATAGATGGTTCACTTTTTACAGTTTCTTATTAATTGAACAGCATGAACCTCCCCTCCAGGCTACTAAATACAGTGTCTGAGTTGCTTGAGTGAGATTGTGCTAGAGTCTGAGGCATCCTCTGCAGGGCAGCAGCTGATCTTTTTGAGAATTTAGTTCAGTGCCTCCAAAAAGTGGCAACTGTGCCACATTTTCTGCACTTCACCTATTCTGGTCCATAAGAGGTGTTCTGAAATGGCCCAGAAGATAGTAGTGGATCATTGCTAACAATGGTTGACAAATTTGTCCTTTTTCTTGACCAGTACAAATCATTCTTTTGTTTTCATTGCAAGTTTTAAAACAGAATGCAATGATTCTGGGTTTATACATATATATGCAAAAGAAATGCATTTGATTAGTTTCAACAGAATCTCAAATAAATGTTAATTGAAACATCTTTGCTGAGTGAAGTGACAGACGATACACAGTAAATGAAGCACTGATTTTAACTTCCCAGGACTACTGAGGCAACTATTAGAAATTGAATTTGAAGTTGAATTATTCCCAAATATCCGTTTTTAGAAATCTGATTGTAAGATTTAATATGAAATGAATGCTGTATTTCATTATGTTTAAGAAATGGCCACATGAAACCACCTGGGACTTCATCAATTATCTGAAAAGCTACTGCCCTTTCTGCCTTGGGGAATTAGCTGGTGAGAAGAATTCATTTTAAGCTTATAACTTAATAAAGCTTTGTAACTATTTTGACCATTATACACTTTTAGGCATATTCCTTCCCAGTGTGTTGCTTCTGTACATTCTCTGCTTTAAACATGCTTTAATTCATTGTTTATGACACAGTTACACATATTTAGTGTAGAAAAAAATAGAAATACAGGGCCAGCTAAGTGGTTCAGACGGCTAAGCATCTGCCTTAGGCTCAGGTCATGATCCCAGGACTCTAGGATTGAGCCCCATGTTTGGCTCGCTGCCCAGCAGGGAGTCTGCTGCTTCTCCCTCTCCCTTTGCCCCTCCCCCTGCTCATGCTCTCTCTCTCTCAAATAAATAAATCTAAAAATCTTAAAAAAATAGATAAAACAGATGATCAAGGAAGAAAAAAAAGAGAAACCACTTATTTCCCATCAAGAAACACTAAGAGTTTAATATATACTTAAGAGAACCCTATTATACCAATCACTGCTTTTTCCAAAGTAAAAAAAAACTCATACATATAATACATGCTCACATTTAAAAGACCAAATATTATAGAACTGAATGAATTCAAAAGTGAAACTCCCCATCTATTGTGGTATCTAGTCTGATTATGCAAATCATTTTCTATGCAAATATGAGTATTTTCTCTCTACATGTGTATAGGTTATATAAACACACATCCTTTTTTGTTTGCACATGTTTATGACTTAGACCTTTTTTTTTAACAGAATATATAATATACATGTCTTCATGTTAATATATACAGATGTACTTAATTTCTTTTAAAGTTTGTATGGCACTCTGATATATGGCTATACCCTAATTACCTAACTAGCCTTCTTCTTTTTTTTTTTTTAAAGATATTTATGTATTTATTTATTTGAGTGAGATAGAAAGTATAAGCAGAAGGAGCAGCAGGCGAGAGAGAAGCAGGCTCCCTGAGAAACCTCCTCCTGAGCAAGGAGCCCAATGTGGGACTCAATCCCAGGACCCCAGGATCATGACCTGAGCCAGAGGCAGACACTTAACTGACTGAGTCACCTAGGCATCCCCAAACTAGCCTTCTAATGATGGGCATCCATAATGGGACAAGAATGCCCCATTTTTACTGCTATGACTGTGCTAATGAGTGTTCTGGTACTGTTACCTGGTAACATCAGCATTTTTCACCTTAGAATCTTAAATATGGTAATTATAACAAAAGTCCTAGTTTGTAATTTTTTTAAGTTTAAATTTTTAATCTACTTATATAGAAAAAGCATGTTTACCAAAATCAGACATTTTTAATGCCTCAAGAGGTTCACTAATAAAACACTGAAAGAAACGCTATTAGTTAAATAAAACTTCAATATTCTAATATTTGTGTTAGAAGTTCCCATATATTTCAAATTATATTGTTTACCATATTGATGTGTAATGTGACGGCCTTCATCATGTTACATATCTTGCTAATTTAGGATTACTCCCAAAGTGAGATCTCCTAATAAATACTCACTGAAGAAAATGCAGTAATGATACCATTTAATAGTTCATCTGAGAAATTAAAAACCCAAAGCTACAGTCAGTAGTAACTTTATCTGAATATGTTAACTATAAGCCAAAAGCCTATACAATGGAATGAGAAATTCCTACTAGTTTTTGTTTTATGAAATTGAAGTATTTTTAAATACATGAAATGGAAACCATCTGGTTTATTCATTCTGATTCCTAATTTTTAAGATGTTTTTAAAAGTAATGTGTTCTCTGGAGTTCTTCTGCATTGGACATCCCCCCTTTCTTGACTTCCACAATTTGAGAAAATATGATAATTTATTTTCTTGTTTCTTTGCTTAATCAGCAAGGAGAATCAACCCAGCCATCTAGCAAAGATGTGGCTACAGTATTCAAGATGAATAATCTCTAAATACAGTACTATTCCTTTTCTACGGGGAAGCTGGTTTCAATTCATATATTATTAAGCTCACTGTTGGAAGCAACAGTTCCAACCTTGCCTCAAGCTGTCCCCTATGGCAACTTCCTACCATCAACATGATGGCCAAAAGGCCATCCCAAAGGCTTTTAGAGTCACACAAAGGATATTGAGTACATAGTTTTGTTTTGTTCTGAATTTCTTCCCTCTGTGCCAAATGATTACAAGGTTATGAGGTTAGAGTGTACTGGATATCCCAGATGCTTTTTATATATGAGCTCTAACTTTGCCTCACATTGTTCTACCATGTAAGACGCCCCGAGGAAAACTCTTCTCTTCCTTCCCATCAAAGCCTAGAGAAACCCATCAAATATTTTCTCTCTCGGAAATTCTAACTCTTGAGTCATTGATGGCCTGTGTATTCACATACTTCCCATCCTTTCCTTCCAGAGCTTAATCATAGTTGTTAGTTAGGAGGAGGAAAAGGGTGGGTTCTTATATTTATAAACTCTAGAATGAAAGGTTATGGAAAGTCCAAATGGTCCTGTATCTGATCTGGTGAAAGGGAATGTTTGCAACTCAAGAGTTTTGGCGAAAGGCTTGCTGAGAGCAACCCCTGGTCCAGGAAGCAGCAGGCAGGTAAGAGCGATTACAAGACCTACTCGGGAGCAACCTGACGGACGCCTCCGCCCCTCTGGAAGTGAAAAACCTCCCTGAAATCAATGCGTATTAGAAGAGACTACACTAGGGATATTTCTATCATAGCCACTTTGCCTTGCATAGCCACTTGCATAGCCACTTTCTAAGAACTGTTCTGGTGACAGAATAATTTTTTTCAGATATGAAGATCAGACTAAAAAGGCCTGGCTTAAGTGCAGTGCCTGGAATCTGATTCCTAGAAAGGAAGCATAAACAACTGTGTGAATGGCGTTCACACAGAACCTTCAGACTGATTTCCAGGGAGCTCTTTGGAACTTGTCATGCATGTCGCACTGACCTTGCTAACTCCATCACCTACGTCAGAAGAGGCAGGATACTCCTCCACACCACCACTTACGAATCAAATCCAGTTACTCCATGCAACTACCTGTCCCCCTTTTTGGTAGAAATGAACAAGTAAGTTTGCAACACTTTGAGACATTAAGAACTCAGAGACATTAAGAATCTTTGGAGGTAAAGTTAAAAAAATAACAACAACATACATGCCATTTGGGGAGGTGAGGTTGGAGAAGGAACAAAAATGGAAGATGACACTGAGCCTACAAGAGAGGGGGTAGAGAAGAAAATTTACCACAGAGTAGAAGACGTATTTTGGCAAGAGAGACACTACCACTAGTCATTTCTAGAGGAAATGATAGGAATAGGAAGAGAGAGAGAAAAAAAGAGGGGGCAGTGATTCAAGGTAATTAAGCATTTGAAAAATAACAAAGCATTGGTAACCACTGCATAGTTCTTTACTGGCTTCCAAATCATAGGCTAACTGAGCTTAATCTAGGCTGACTGAGTGAAGAAGGGTCAGAAGTCTGTCCCCTCACAAAAATAATAAATAGATTACTGGGACAGTGACGTAAAGGAGAAATTCTTTTGTTGTTGTTGTTGTTGTTTTTAAGATTTATTTATTTATTTGGTAGAGAGAGAGAGCAAGCTAGTGAGCAGGGACAGGGGCAGAGACAGAGGAGTGAGAGAATCCTCAAGCAGACTCCCTGCTGAGTGTGGAGTCCAACCTGTCGGGCTCCATCCCAGGACCCTAAGATCATGACCTGAGCCAAAATCAAGAGTCAGATGCTTAACCCACTAAACCACCCAGGCACCCCTAAAGGAGAGACATTCGTAAAAAATGCTGCTCTGAGCTCTAGAATTTAAATGGGTAACAATCTGACTCTATTTAAATTCTACCTAAATGTAAATCTCAGAGAGTATATTTTTCACACTCTGAGTGTGAACTTAGCTTTTATAATATTTATTACATTTGGATCACAATTATATTGCTTTTCCTTTCCTACCAGATCAATTTACATTTTTCCTCTCAATTTTTACTTATATATATATAATGCTTGATAACAAAAATAAATGTTTTAAAGACAAAATATCTCTTACCAGCTTAGTTTACTCACTAGTTTACAGTAGTTGAATTCTTTGAAATTAGATATCATGAGAATATTTCAGGGTTTGGAACTTGTGCATACAAACCAGCTGGGCTTTGTTTAAAATTTTAAAGCCTTCAAATATTTCACTGAAAGAAACCCAAGATATCTTTTTTTTATAGGTGCCAAGAGGTCACACTTTTATTGGTTCATCTGTGTGTCATATAAAAAGTCCTTAATATTTTTAACCCGAGTGGGTCTCTAGTTCCCCACCGCATCACCTCCTATCATCCAGAGGGGTTAATTTGAGTCTAACTTTGGTTAAGCATAGTGCTTTTACCAGATCCATGGTTAGTCAAACTGGTTCGTCTTTCTTTTAAAAGGCCTGTTTAATAAACAAAAGAAGCAAGAAATGCCCTTGCTCTTCATGGAATAACCAGGCTATGTTTTAACTGAGAAGGAGCTGTGTTGAAATCATTTGGGCATTTGGAAGGAAATTCATGGTTATTCAACTGTACCTTGTCTCTAACTCCTCTAGTCTCCCTGAAAGCAAAGATGAAAGTTGTTGTCAGGCAAGGTGTTGAGGTTCTGGGAGAGATAAAAAGGCGGGGTGGGGGGGAGAATGCATCCCCAAGTATCTGATTGTTCTTCCCCAGGTCAAAGAGGATCTTAGGGGTACCTGTCGAGCTTGATGAGCCTTCCCATAGTGAAATCTAGAAGTTTCTGAACTGATTATTTATTGCTAGTTACTGTTCACAACACACACACACACACACACACACACACACACACGCCCCCCCCCCCCCAATCTCTTTCTTCTGTCTTGTTCATTTTTCTTGGACTCCTCTGTATCACAGGACAGTTCTTTGGCTTTGAGGGTGACCTAACATAGTTAACAGAAACAGAACTAGAATTTAGGAGTCTAAGTCCCAGACCAGGCATGGGTGCCCTGAACCCCCTGTGTGGAGAGGTGCCATTTCTGGGAACCAGAGCTGTATTCATATAAACAGCTGCAGAATCTAGCAAGGAAATTTATGTAATTAGTGAAGCAGGCAGAGATAGGGTTTTTGGCTTCAGATTCAAATTCCACTTCATGATTCCAAGGTGGAGAGTGTTTTGTTATCTACCCACGTGGGACTGATTTCCCTCTCTGGCCTCTAAATCAAATACCAGTACTGTGGCAGGAGCCCAAGAAACTGTAAGAGATCGAGGCAGCAAATTCTCATGCGTCCACTCCCCCAAATCTTGAGGTCACTGTTCCTAAGTGAAATAGGGGAAACAAAGCTGGGTCCTCGATACTATCCCCCCATCAGGTAGTGGTGTTAGCCACCCCAGGAGTGCAGGACTTGGTCACTCGGAATGACTCTGGGGCACTGTCTTTATCGAGGGCTTGGGAGACAGCTGCACATTCTTGCTTTGAGGTCTTCCTAGGGGTGGAAAAGGGACTGAGTTGGCTCTTTGCTCTGTGCCCTGACATGAAGCTTAAGAACCCCCTCCCTCGCTCCAGGCGCCATCTCCTTCAACATCCCTTCTTTTGTTTATTTATTATGCAACCTATAGGTGTATCACCTCAATTATAAACCCAGACAGGGGCTTTCCCTTCCTCACACCCCCATTCTCATCGTCTAATAACTTCCCTTGGGTGAGCTGGCATAGAGCCTATGGAACAGGTCCCACACATCCACCATCTCTCTAGGCGGCAGCCAGGGCAACGTTTTGCCTCCATCCAGGAGCCCGTGGTGGGTTAGCTGGTCCCTGGAATGTTCTCCCAGGTGGTGTGTGAATCTGAAGGGCAAAATGGCAAAGACAAAGACAGGTGGGCTGGAGGGTTGGGGTGGAGACCTAGCAGGGAAAGGGGAGGAGGAGGACCACAAGCATTGTAACAGCAGCCTTAAGCTGGAAACCTCTGAGTCATAAAGAATGACTCCAATGAATGGACTGAGTGCTGTTTGACTCAGAGAGGAGTCCAGGACCTGTCCCAGCTTGACTTACAACCTCGACTTGCTTCTCACATCTGCTAGTGGTTTTCAGGGGGGGCTTCCCTCCTGGATTTGGCGGCTACGTGTCCCACCTCCATTTCACCGCACTCAGAGGGTGAGGGCCTTGGAAATGTCTCCCTACTTTCTCCTTCTCTCTGTCTTCCTTGGCATTCGTTAAACTTCCAGAAAGGTTTGGCTTTGAAACCACAGAAAGCTTAATGCATGCTAGCTGTCTTTAAAATAGAGGGCTTTTATCACAGAGGAGAGGAGGAGGTAATGCTTGGTAATGCCCTTCAATGTTTTTGGGAAATACTATGCATGGGGCAAAAGTGGTGATGAGGATGGATTGGGGGTATTGGCAGTAGGGGAGATGGGGCCATAAAAGGTGCCTGGGTGGCTCAATTGGTTAAGCGACTGCCTTCGGCTCAGGTCATGATCCTGGAGCCCCGGGATCGAGTCCCACATCGGGCTCCCTGCTCAGCGGGAGGCCTACTTCTCCCTCTCTCAGTCCCTCTGCTTGTGTTCCCTCTCTAGCTGTGTTTCTCTCTGTCAAATAAATGAAATCTTAAAAAAAATAAAATAAAAGGCTATTCTATATCTGACCTAATCGAATCTAGTCTCTTTCTTCACTCAAAAGATACCACCTAGGGGCACCTGGGTGGCTCAGGAGGTTAAGTGTCTGCCTTCAGCTCAGGTCATGACCCCAGGGTGTGGGATCGAGTCCCACTTTGGGCCCCTTGCTGAGTAGGGAGCCTGCGTCTCCCTCTTCTCTTCACCCATACTCCCTTTTGCTCTCTCTCTCTCTCAAATAAATAAATAAATAAAATCTTTTTTTTTTAAAGCTACCACTTATGTATGCAAGAAACAGCACTGAAACCCAGATGAATATGCATATTAACAACTATGGCAAAACAGCTGCAACAATAATAAAGATACAAATTCCAGGAGCAGTTTCCAGTGTTTCCTTAGAGGGCATGAGTGGTAGTGATATTTTAGCATAACCATGTGGGCACTTTTTCAAAGAAAAATTCCTGCCCCTGACTCAGATCCTAAGTTATAACCCTACCTCCCCACTCCATGCCTGGCGTGACACTGACTGGTTCAAGTGCCTCTGCTACTTCTCGAAATACATCACCTCCCTTAGAGAGAACTCCCTGGCTGGCATACCTCTTGAGATACAGGACACAGAGCGAACAACACAGTGCTTCTTAACCTGTGGGATGGGACCCATCGCACGAGATTTGAGCTTCCTATATAATGTGCCTAAATCCATATTTGCAGCATTTGTAAACTGGAGGCACAAACTATTTCACTCAGATACCCACACTGTTATCCAAACACAGGTTGATGCTCTTGTGATGAAAAAAATGCAAATTAACTTCAAAGTGTACTTAATTCACAGCAGCTTTTTTTGTATCATGTTTCAGTCAATAGGGAATACAAGTACAGATACAAGTCTGAGGGGAATTACAAAAGTTTTTCTTTTCTTTTAATAAAGAATTGATCCCTGGAAGGCTGAGAACCACCACCAAGATACGGAGACTTTTGGTAAAACAAACACTGTAGTTACTGTTATTGAAACAGCTTTCCTACTTAACAGGAACATCATAAGAAAGAGTTCAGGAAAAAATAAACAGGGGTATGGCCCTGGCAGAGGAACTGAAAACAATTTTGGAGACTGAAGAATATCAAAGTAAAAGCAGTTATTGTCTTGGCAACTAAATGGCAGCAGTTCTAGTTTTATTAAACAACTGGGTCTGGGGATTCATAGATACTTCTCAAACTGGCAGATCTCTCCCAAAGTCATTGTTTGCATTTGTGTAGGAGGCTGATACCAGGTAGCCTCCTCAGGTATGATGCTGAGCCTCCCTAAGCAATAACCACATCTTATTATTATTATAGGCATACTCTTATGTATGGCTGGCTCCATATTTAACCCTAAATTTGTGTTACCTAGCTAGTAGTCATGGGGAGTCCAGTCCATCCTCTCCTAATATTACCATACTTCTTTAATGTAAGTTAAAGCTGCAAAAAACCCCAAGTCGTAATTCATACCTTCACAGCACATTTCACCTGCATTCAGTTAGCACCAGATTGTTTGATTGGTGAATTGCATGATGAGCTGATCCGAGTTGGGAGAAAGGAACATAATGCATTTAGTGTTTAGCAGTGGAAAGAATCCAGGATCAAGAAATGATTTTGAAAATGGAAAGCACCTTATTCTAGAGTTAACCGACATTAGGTTTCTCCAAATCTCATTTGAACAGTTAATTCAGCTAGATGCTTGCGGCAACACTAGTGAGGGCGGTGGTGTCCCTTGTGTGTGTGGAGTGTGGCGGGGAGGCCATGGGTAGTGGTGTGCTATGGTGGATAAAACAGGAGGAAGCAGGAGGAAAGGTGCTTACTGCATCTAGAACAAGGTGGCTAAAACCATATAGTCTGAGAAGGAGCTAATAAAATCAAGATGGTACTCTTGGTTATTCATCAAAGCAGTTGGGCTGGTTATGGGCAATATGGCCCAGTCTCTTCCCTTGGTTTCCCAGGATTTTCCTGTGACAGCTCACCTCCTGAAGTGCCTTTTGAAGGCATCCTGTGGCATTGACTTTAACCAGAACTTATATATGATAATATTAACAGGAGACCATTGGTATGGGACACAGTGTGAGACTTCATTTGGATTTTACCCCACTGGAACGAGTAAGGTATAGTCAGAACAAACATTCGAACTTAAACATCAGGAAAAAACAATTTTCATAATTATGTTTTAATTCAGGGACTTTTCCTTCCAGAGATTTTGCAAATATTCCACACAGACACTGTTGGTTTGTGTTAACTAAAGTTATTTGTTGGCTTGGCTAATTCAGTGGAAGAGCCTTGCAAACTATATTAGTAAAAAAGGAGCCATGATGGCTATCAAATTAAACTCAAATCAATAAAGACCGTGAGTATGGATTCTCCACTTTCTGGTGGGTTTTGTGTATTTGTGGGTGCAAGTCATGAGCATGTGATAGCCCTGGAAATCAGTAAAGGGGAGCACCATCAGAGTATGTAAGTTGTAAAATGGATACAGATCTGGCTCTGTGATTGGTTCTGTTGGTTTCTCTTTGTACTTGGGTTGCCAGATAAAATGCAGGATGCTTGATGACATTTGAATTTCAGACAATTAGCTAATAATTTTTTTTAAGTATAAGTATGTCCCATGTGATATTTGGGGCATACTTATACTAAAAAATTCATTGTTTATCTGAAATCTAATTTTACTAGGTAGTTCATATTTTTATTTGCTAGATCTTGTAAGTCTACTTTACACTGTCTTAATGGATTCTCAGTATTAACTTAAAAAAAGGGAGATGAAAGAAAGATAAATGGCTTAATTCAGAAAGGGAGTGAGTAGGCAAAGAATTTGAAGTGGTTTGGGCATAATGTACTGAGAGGTGGCTGGTCCACGGCAGTATTTCTGTTTTTTTCCGGAGATACTCTAACCTTGTCATAAAGTGCTCCAGTCTTGAGCTCTTAGTTTCCACAGCCAACTAGTGGTCCCTACTCGGAGGTTTGATGGGCCCCTTTAACACAGTCCTGCTCACAGTCTATTGTGAGGGTAGATACATGGCCAGGATTTCTGATTGCTATGGCTCCTTTGGAGACGAAGATCTGGCCAGGATCCCTGAAATTTAAACAGTTCCTGCTTCAGCTACCTCTTCCTGAAGAGTATAGCAGAGGCAGTGGACACTCCAATTAAAACCTCAGCCTCCACACCTTTGTGTATTCCTCTGCTCTGGTACAATGAACTGACCACACAGGAGTGGCAGTGACTGTCTCTCCATTCGGTCATGTGGTCTTGACCAGAAGTAGGGTGAATGGCTTCCCTGGATCCATTTCTTTAACTCTCATGGCTAGATGAGTCCAGAAAGGCAAACTGAGGAAAAAATATTTTATCCAGGTCCACTGATATTGCCTCCCCTTGTGGTACGTCCTGAAACTGTATCACTAATTATGCCATTGAGTCAGGCCTCATTTCCTTTAGAGGTGCGAAAGGGGTCAGGGGGCTGGGCAGGGCTATATCTCTGCACCTTAAAGCATGTAGCCAAATAACATTTCCCCAACGAAACTTTCCACATTTCTTCTCAGTCTTTCCCTTAAGGACATGATATCATCGAAGTATACAGGCTCAGAACCCTGACATCTTTTTTTGACTGCCTACTCTTTAACGTTAGTCTCTTCCCTTACAGCTGATGAGTGAAGAAGCCCAACACATTCTGCCTGTGCAGTGCTTCTCCCATTGCCCTCATTCAGCCATCACTACTTTCCATCTGGACTACGGGCCGTTGACAAATCCTCTGCCTGCTTTCTCTGCTCTTTAAGCCATCTTATTTAAACTGATTAAATGAGCCAACTTATTCAGACTGATTAGTTTTTCTCAAGCACACCTTTGATTATGTAGTTGGCTATTTAAAATCCTTTAAAGACTGCACATCTCATACCAAGTCTAGCTACGGGAGAGGAAAGATACAGGCCGGAGAACCAGGTGGGGGCTCACGGGTGAGTCCAGAGGCCACTGGGAATTTGCTGCCCTGTAGCCCTTGAGGGAATTCCTTATCTGTCAGAGCTGGCAAGGAAGTGGGCAGGCCTTCTGGGCCATCAAGCCCCTTCCATAGGATGGAAATGAAGGAGGACTTGGAGAAATTCTGCCCAGTTCATCTCCTTTTAAAGAAAACAAAACACTAAAAATGGATTGAACTCTGAATGAACAATAAAAAGACTCCAAGTGAGCTGAACTACACAAGAGAGGAAGTGAACAAAGGACCTCTTCTAGTGGAAGGAATCTGTGTACATTCTAGGGTAAACACTTGGCTAGAGAATAATTTGGCAAATGGTTACAAAGGGAGTTAAGGGGGTAAAAGGTACAAAAGCTAACTGAGGTAGACTTTGCTAAGCCGCCCTTTGTCTTAACACTTCCTATGTTCTTAAGTCTAATTGGTCAAGACTTTCTCTGAAAGGTTGTAAGGGAATTTAATCTGTACATTAGGGATTTGGGGACTCTTTAGTAAGCGACTCTGATTACACAGAATTATATATACATTATGTGTGTGACCTGGACCATAGCTCCCCTCGGATTTACCTGAGGTTCTTACACTTATTTTCCTGAGGATTACGGATTAAAACTGAATGGCTTCTCAGTGGGGAAAGTAGGGTATTTTATCTACTGGGGCTTGATATTGTTATTTGTTGCCTGATTGATGAAGCCTGAAATCAAGAGTCCAGATCCTGAGGAAAGCCTGCTTTTCACATGAGCCTCACTATGTAAGAAGTCACCAGGGCAAATACGAAAATGAATTTCTCAGAACAACTACCATTGGATCAGTGATGTGCCTCCAGGAAGAGCCCACCAGACCATGTGTATTTGATCCATACAGTCCTGTCAATGGCGTCACTGGCGTGGATTAATTCAGCCATAAAATCTCCAGCTGGGCAGCTTGACATTTGTTGTTTCACAAAATCATGACTTAAGACAAAAGCAAAAACTAAACTTACTTTGGGGCCAAAAAATTTGGTTAGTGACTGACAATACACAGTTGAGGACCATTTCCTTAGTCTGTGCAGAATGTTATTTTGCTTTCTAAAAAAATAGCAAATCCACATTCTCTCTTCATTTTCTGTGCTCTAAGGAAAAGGAAGCTTTTGAAAATGAGGATCAGGCTAGAAGTCGTCTCAGAGAAGGTCTCTCTGTGCCACAGTGACAACATTTCTGAAAACACTCCATACTGTACCCAGCTTAGTCCCTTATTGTTCTTTTTTTTAAATTTTTTTTAATTTTTTATTTGACAGAGAGAAACACAGCCAGAGAGGGAACACAAGCAGGGGGAGTGAGAGAGGGAGAAGCAGGCTTCCCACCGAGCAGGGAGCCCGATGTGGGACTCGATCCTGGGTCTCCGGGATCATGACCTGAGCCGAAGGCAGTCGCTTAACCAACTGAGCCACCCAGGCACCCCTGTCCCTTATTGTTCTTATGAGTCCATGTCGAAGACCAAAACCAAAACAACAAAAAAGTGTCTTTAAGGCTTTTCTTGAAAGGTTGTAAAGAAATTATTCATTGGAATATTAGAGGGTTTTCCACAACTTTAATGTTTGGGCGAGCCAGTGTTAGTTCTTAGATGAACTTTTCAGAGCTCTGGTCTGTGTCTAAATCTTGTCCCAGATACACTTCAGTGCATTGTAACATCGGGCGTCAGAAAGCAGCATCTAACAGGGCATTTTAAGTCTCTTTTAGCCCCAGCAGCAACTTGATGCTATTTCTATTGTTCCTGTCATGAAAATAAATGAGACAAGTCCCAGAAATTGATTTTTATGCCCCAAATACATAGATTAATGGGAAGGATATTACTGCCCATCAGGAAAGGGAGTGGGAAGGAACAGTCACAGGAACCTCAAAGGAAAGGAAAAGACACAATATCTTTTGTCTTTTGTTCCGAGATGGAAATAAACGGTCTCCAGTCCCGATAAGCCTCCTTTTGATCTTCCTCTTGCGAAAAAAAGGAGAAATAAACAACTGGCTGTTTTGTATTTGCTTTTAAAATTCAATGTGAGGTCCACACCAAACTAATTATTGATGGGCATTATTTTGGTCAGTGAGCCACACCAATGACTTCGTTATTATACCTATCTGCTTTCCTAAGGAGGCCCCAAAATCCCCTACAGCAGGCAGGAAATGGCTTCGATGATTAGAGTTCTGTTTTTCCTGATGGTGACCCTGTGGTTATGACCGTTGGATAGAAAAGTTTAATTTATTATGATAATGTTAAGGAGAGCACATACTCCTCTGTGCATTACAGCAAAGGTCAAGGGTATAGGAAATGAGATGCAGAGTTTTCTGTGAAGTTTATTATTAGTCCAGAAATAGTGCATAGGCATGTCTCTTTATCTTCACCATGTTATGGGTCAGTAGGAAACGTGATGTGTAGTACCTGGAAATTTGGGGGCTTTACTACCATAGATAGCTCAAGGTTAGAACCTAGTACAACACAACGTTTTTAAGTTTTGATTTGTTTGCTTGTTTCTCATAGATAGATCAACTATATCCAATGAGATCCTATTTTAAGAATGTTTGTTTACACCTTAATATCTAAGAACAGAACTAGAAGGAAGCTGTGGAGTTAGGATATAGAGGAATTGAAACTTAGGCTCCGTTGTTGAATTTTCTATAAGAACCTGGGCAAGTTACTTAATTCCCCATATGTGAGTGCTTTTTAGGAACTAGGAAATCATTTCTACCTAGTAGAGTTTGATTGCTTTTAAATTTAGAACTAATATGTGTAAAATATCTTGGACTATCAGCTGGCTTTTAGTGGAAACCTCAGGAGAGAACAGCTTTTCTTACTAATGAAAACCACCACCGGTCAGGTGTCAGGGTACCTGGGTTTCTGCCCATACTTGGGTGTGCTAGAGCTGGCTTTATGGCTTTGGCTGAGTCTTAGCCTGTGGAATATCAACTGCTTTCTCTGAAAAATTAAAGAGGAGATCTAAATCAGGACTTAAGGGGCAACTGGTGGCTCAGCCGGTTAAGCTTCTGCCTTCTGCTCAGGTCATGACCCCCAGATCCTGGAATCTAGTCCAGCATCTGCCTCCTTGCTCAGTGGGGGGTCTGCTTATCCCTGTCCCCTGCCTGCCATTCCCCCTTGCTTGTGCTAGCTCTCTATCAAATATATACATAAAATCTTTTTTAAAAAACCCACAAACAACCAGAACTTAAAAAAAGAAGATAAACAAACAACAACTATTGGTCTATTGTTTTTCATCAAATTCTCCAAATGAGCAAGAACATGAAATTTCATGTTTTCAGTGCCCTAAACTCTAAAATTATGTAATTTATGAAATAAAGCTGATTTCAAGCTTATTTTGCATACAAATTTTAATTTTTGCTAACTGCTATTAGAGTATGCTATGCTAGAGAAAGCTACTGATGTATACTAAAATTCATTAGGGCTAGAAGATATGATGTTTACTGTTCTATGTATTAATATCTCAAGATGTGGTAGTTCTTGTAGGATGAGACAAACACAGTAGAGTGTCTCATTTAAAATGAAGTCATAATCACTGAGAAGAATATTTGTGAAACAGTCTTTCAAAGGAATTAGAAATGAGTATGTCTTATGAACTGAGAATCAGTAAGATGTAAACGGGCATGCATCATTGATTCCAGAAGGCCACTTTGAAAATCTATTTCCATACACTACAGAAAGCATGAGTTGACACTATTTTGCAGACATCTAGTGCCTGAGGGGTAGAGTCCATTAGGGTGTCTCCTGAGAAAATTGAGAGAAGTGGTCTCAATCATTGGCTTTTTACCCAGGATTTTAGCCTAAGGATCTAACCTTTTACACACTGCTCAAAAGCGTGAAGGTTCCCAAGAGACCACTTTGCAGAGAAGGGCTCCTATCACTCAGAACTTCTGTGACTGATGAAATAGAACTCAGTTCACATTTACTAAATATGTTAATGTCACTTTTTATTCAGTGGTTTTTAGAGCATGTGAGTTATCTCAGAAGCTGCTCAAGCAGGCAGAGGGAGTGAACTGCTAAGTTCATGGAGCACGTAGAAATCCTTCAGTGGTGCAGGAGAAATAAGCGATCTCCCCTTCCCCTTCTAGTTACAACTGGGATGCCAGAGACAAAGAAATAGAACTGGTACGAAATTACCGTCTCCTCCCAATAAAATGTCAACGGTTTTTTACAAAGGACTCAGGGAGACTTTCACGAATGATACAACTCATGCCATTTAGGCTGAACTGAGCCAAATTTATTCTTATTCTCATTTCATATGATTTTTAAAAAAGATGTTATTTATTTATTTATTTATTTGACAAAGAGAGAAACACAGCTAGAGAGGGAACACAAGGGGGGGTGGTGAGAGAGGGAGAAGCAGGCTTCCCGCTGAGCAGGGAGCCCAATGCAGGGCTCCATCCCGGGACTCTGGGATCATGACCCGAGGTGAAGGCAGACACTTAAGGACTGAGCCACCCAGGCACCCCATTTCATAGGATTTTTAAAAAATTGTGACTATGTGTAGAGTCAGTAAGCACTGAAAGATTTCACTGAGCTTCCACAGGTGCTCCACTTCTTTTTAAAACTCAGTTTATATGCAAGAGAAAGCAGGTTTCCCTGGAAGGTCTAACACATAACATCTAATTAAGACTTGCAAGGGGGTATTGCTAAAGATTACACTGTGGCTCACATCCCTTGGAGAAAGTCAGGGTTTCTAGTGTAAGTGATGCCTTACCCTCAGGCGTGTTGGGGAAGGGAAGGATGGAAGAAGCTTGGGCTTCAAGTAGCCTACTCCTGGAGATAAAAGAATGCCTGTCCTTGGGAGCAGGCTTACACGCATGTACAGCAGAGTCTGGGATTAGTTTATGGGTTCAGAACCGAGTTTAAGAAGATAGGTAAGTCTACACGTGATCCACCCCATAAAAAAGTTGATCATAATAACACCAACCCAACAACAATTATGCTTCATATATATGGCGCCATTCTTTTGAGAAAAATGTACTTTTTATAGACATCATTTGGGGGTGCTATTTTTATAACTAATTTATAGAGTCTGGGGAGTTAAAGAGGCAATTATTTATTTTAAGAGTTACGTTCCTAGCCTCGTAAGGTGCTGCTGCAGATGTTTCAGTAACATAACTTTCAACCTCACTAATGGAGACCCCGACAGGGTGTGGCCCACGGCTCCTCAAAGCAAAAGCAAAATCTCTGCTGGGAAAATATCTAAATAAGAGAAACCAAAGGAAGGAAATCAATAATTACTTAGTACCTAGAACGTTCCAAACACACGGTGCCGGGGTTTTAATACTTTGTTGCTCATTTATTCCTCACATTTAATCATTTCCTGTGAGATAAGTAGTAGTATTTCAGTAAGTGTTAATGTTACAGTAAGATTAAATGAGGCCACTCATGTGAAGAATTTAGATCCGGCTTAGAAAACAGCAATCCCTCAGTAAATGTCAGCCAGTATTAGAATTCCCTGTTATAGATGATGCAATTTAGACTCGGTTTTAGAGAATTCCAAACTGACACAGTTAGCAAGTGACAAAGTAGGGATTTGAACTTGACAGACATCAAACTGTCAGGAATATGTAACATCTAAGTGAATGTCTCATACAGATTTGTATGGTTGTTTGAGTATCAAAAAATGGAAGTTCTATTCCTCAGTAGCTTAAATGATCTAAAAAGAGTCTACTAAGTTCCGTATCAAAAAGAACACAGAAATCAGCTCTCAGAATCATTCCGAGGCTTCAAGATTCAATTTAAGAAACCCTCAAATATTCTCATCTTCAGTTCCTTGTCTCTTGTTAATTTCTCCTTCTTCTCCAACCTTCTCAAAGTCATGTTGCTGCTTCTTTGATTTCAGACCCACACTAAGTAATAAAAAAAACTATTTTCTTCCCCCATACATTTAATGGTAACTGATACTGCATTTCTTTCCAGCACATTTACAATGAGTGTTTTGAAGTGTCTTGAGCTTTGAGGAAACACATTTTTAAAAAATCAACATTATTTTTGAAAGGTGCTTTCTGGGGGCGCCTGGGTGGCTCAATTGGTTGGGCGACTGCCTTCAGCTCAGGTCATGAGCCCTGCTCAGCAGGAGGCCTGCTTCTCCTTCTCTCAGTCCCTCTGCTTGTGTTCCCTCTCTAGCTGTGTTTCTCTCTGTCGAATAAATGAATAAAATCTTAAAAAAAAAAAGAAAGAAAGAAAGAAAGGTGCTTTCTGGAATGATCTTGAATATCTTGAAGTGAATATTTGTGCCCTGAGTTCCCCATCAGAAGTCTGGCTTCTAGTGAACTGATGGAAGAAACTTTTCTGGACACACTCTAGATTCTTCCCAGAGCTCATGTAGGATGGAAATCTAAGCTTTCCCCATATTCTCTTTTTTCAGACCAATCCGATTTCTTAAGTTTTGCTGCTTCTCAGGAAACCAAAACATTTCCCTTTCTTTGTTCTGCCTCCTTTTTCAGCTACTAGATTAAGGATAAAGCTATTAAGTTTATTGAATTTAAGTATCCATGACACTAGAGGTTTGGACTCATTTGAAAATTAGAATGCATTTTTAGAGCTTAAATTAATTGAGCTGGGCCATGTCTCTACCCAAATGTTAAGTCATAAATAAAGTCTACTTTTTCTAGCTTAAACATTGCCAACAGATGTTTGTGCACTTGCCTTCAACTTTGAACCATCTTCCACACTCTCACTTCCGTCTTAGTTTTTAAAAACACATTAAAAAAAAATCAACATATTTTTGACATAATTATAGACTCACAAAAAATGTTGCAAAATTAGTTACACCCATCATGCAACTCTACCCCAAACCAGGAAACTGAATGGCATCATACAACTAACTGTAGACTTTAGTCAGATTTCACACTTTTTGCACTTTTTTTTTTTAACGTCTTTTGGATGATTCTCTGACCCTTCATTACATGTGCATCAACGTCATGTATGTAGAGGTCTGTACAACCATCACCACAACCAGGGTACAGAAGGGTTCTGTCACCACAGGGGAACTCGGTCCTGCTGCTCCCTTAAAGTTACACCCTACCTCCTCTTTCTTAGCCTCTGAAATCACTTCTCTGTTCTCCATTTCTATGTCTGTCTTTCACAGAATGTTTTAGAAATGGAGTATATAATATATATCACTTGTTTCTTATGAACAAAGAATAAATGTATCCACTTTTAGACATGAATCTCTAACTTCATAGAATCTTATTTTGTTTCTACCTCCTTGCTTTGCTTTTCTGGATGTGCACTTCCTTACTTTATCTCATAAAATAAAATATATTACAATCAGGTTTGGTTTCATGGCTTTTGAAGACAATTTTAGTATGCTTTTCATGGGTACACTGTTTTCTCTAGGGAAAAAAATGAGGGATGAAAACTGCTTACACCTAAGAAGTTCTCTCCTTACAGAAAGGACGGTTGCGAGAGGCAGATTATTGCCCCCTCCACGCTCAAGCCCATGTGCTAAGCCCAGGGACCTCTGTTTATGTTATATTACAGGGCAACAGAGAATTAAACCGGCAGCTAGAGTTGTTTGCTAAACAGCTGGCTTTCCAATAGGGAGATTATCCTGGATTATCTAGGTGGGTCAATGTGATTCCAAGGCTTCTTACTTGTGGGTGAGGGAGTGGAAGGGGAGGCTGGAGTTGATGCAGAATGGGAAACATCCAATGGTTATCACTGACTTTGAAGAGAAAGTCCGGGAGCTGAGGAAGAGGCATGGCCTCTAGAAGCCGAGAAGGGCAAGGATCCATTCTCCCCTAGAGCCTCGAGAAAGGAAGGCTGCCTTGCTGCCACCTTGAATTGCGCCCAACACGACCCAATTTGGACTTCTGACTTCCAGAACTATAAGATGATAACTTTGTGTTTCTTAAAGCTTTGTGGTAATTTTTCACACCCAGAGTAAATTCAGATTGTTTTAAGCCACAGAAAGTCACATGAAGTCATAGAAAATGAACTCAATGGGCAGCCCTGCAACAGGAAGAGGAGATAGTTTGTAGAAACATTTCTCTGTGCTCTTTAAGAGCAGAATTCAATCCTGCCTGTCTAGACTGATGGTGAGTTAGCAGGAAGATCCAACAGGAGGTAGACTTATTATTTTTAAATTAAATTATTAGGTCAGAAGAAGAGGCTTCCTCTGAAGAGAGGCTTTATCATAAATGATACTCTCAAAACTTAAAATATTTCCTTAATTTTCCTTCCTGTAAACAAATAATAAATGTTGAGAAAGCAATCAGAAACTCAGCTTTAAATAATCTCTATTAAATGCAAAATAAACAAAATAGATGACATGCTATTTTTATTACGAATTAAAACATATCATACCTTAGTTCTGGCATATCATCCATTAACAAAGTTGTGTTCAGTAACCCGATACTCCCTGGATGAATTCGCAGTGTGCTAGGTCCAAGAGAGAGTGAGAGAGAGAGAGAGAGAGAGAGAGAGAGAGAGAGAAGAAAGAAGAGAGAGAGGAGAGAGAAAGAGAGAGAAACTTCTCATGGTGTTGACAATTCTGTTTCCAAAGATAAGATTCACATGCAGATCAAGACATAATTAACAATTTCCACCAGAAGATAGATAAGGGTTCTACTTCTGTCAGGCCTGAACTCGGTGGTGAAGGTGACCTGCGAAGGAGGGAAGCTCATGGAGGGCTTCCCGGAGGAAGAGGACAGGAGCTGGGCCCGGAAGGAGGAGAACTCACATGAATGGAGATGGTGTGTGTCAAGAAGCAGAGGCATTTTTAGTGATTGTTACTGAGTACTTGCTTTGTTCCAGGCGTTGTTCTAAGTAATCTATAGATTGTTTAATCCTCATACAACCCTATGAAGGAGGCATTATTATATGTTCCAATTTTACAGATGAGGGAACAGAGGCCAGGGACTGAGTTGAGGGAGAGTTAAAATGAACTGGGATGGAGGAAGTCATCGGGTTCTATATGACACTGAGATGGGCTCAGGCGAGGACCCTTAGCTTGGGTTCTTTGCATATTTGCTATATCCTCACAGGACCCATCAGTCCTGTCTAACATCTGCCAGGAACTGTGCCTCAGTGGTAACCAAGACCCATCGGCAAAGGGAATAGAGCAACACTAAACTGTAGACTCTTCAGGGGAAATAAAATTCTGTAAGGTAAAATCTGTGAGGGAGAAGAAGCAAGGACTTTTCTGTTCTTATTAAAGAAGTAAAAGTTGATTGGCTCTGCTAAAGGTTTCAAGGGTTGTTGCCTAAGATGGAAAGCTTACTTGTGCAAGAGACCTATAGGTATTGATAAGAGTCAGGGGCTCAAGATGGTGATCTCCAGGAACGAGATATTGTACTTGGATTGGTCTTTGGTCATGGGGAAAGGAGAGCTATAGAAGGGTCCAGTAACAACTCTGGATTTTTAAAATTATGTTTACAATTAGGGCTCAAAGAAGATGTTTCTCTGTGGGGTATAATTATGTACGCAGACAAACTGTCTTATGTATCATCCATAATACTTGCCTTGTTACCTGGATTACTCCTCATTAAAGACATAGTTTAAACGAAACTACATCTTCAAACTGGAAAGAATGCTCTCTGAATAGGTGAAGGAGCCTTTCTCTGAACCATTATCTCCAATTAGAAGGACGAGTGCCTTTGATGCAAGTGGGCCAGCGATGGGCAAGGAGGGCGGCTGGGCCAGGCCAAGTAAATGTGGAACAACCCTGTAACATTATTGAACATGGTGTTTTTGCCTGTTTTTACCTTAGAGTAGAAGTAGGTTTAACATAAATGTGTCAAGATTAGACTGTTTATAGCACGTATTTATTTTCTTACTTAACTATATGCCAAAGGACTTATGCAAAGCCCTCAGAACTAAAAAACTTAATTCCTATTTGAGAAACACTAATATCATCAGCATTTCTGTTGTGTCAGCACACCTTTATTGTGAATGTGTGTGCATATGTCAGTGCACTATTTTATAAGTAATATATGCATACATGCATTTGTGGGTTGTTATTTTTACTTTTAAATAAAGTAGAAGAACAAATTTCCAAAGTGAAACAGCTCAGGCAGTTTTAGGAAAACAGTACATATATGAGAAACACTGACAGAACTTGGAAAAGCCTTAGATTGTAGTTCAAGTAAAATGCAAGAAATGAGAAACAGCTACTGCTTCGGGATGTTAATGAGTATCTGAAGTAAAATATTCTTGAAACTTTTGTTGTGGAGAATTTCAAGCATGAACAAACATAGAGAAAGATAATATAATCAATTTCTATGTACCAATTACCCAGCTTCAACAATGGTCAATTCATTGTGAATTGTGTCTTGTACATGTCCCATCTACTCCACCCCGGCTTCAGTGGCTTATGGTGAAGTAAAACCCAGACCTCATATTAGCTTATCCACAAATGTTTCAGAATGTATCTCCGAAAGCTAAATTAAAAACAACAACGACAACAATGATCACACTTAAAAAAACAAAACAAAACGGTAGTTTCTTATAATATCCACTAAATGCTCATATTCTTAACTCTCCCATAAGTTTTAGGATTTTATTTACTTATTTGACAAAGAGAAACACATAGCTAGAGAGGGAACACAAGCAGGAGGAGTAAGAGAGGGAGAAGCGGGCTTCCCGCTGAACAGGGAGGGCACTTTAGGGCTTAATCCCAGGACTCTGGGGTCATGACCTGAGCCTAAGGCAGATGCTTAACGACTGAGCCACCCAGGCGCCCCAAAGTTTTGTTTTTTTATAGTGGAGTGTCAGAATGATGCAAAGTATTTTTGTGTGACAGGAATATGTTATTGCATCTAACCCCTCTGAGGGATTTAAGGTTAAATTTTGTTTTGGCAACAAATTGTGTTATTTACTTGTGTTGTATGAAAATTTATCATATGCATCCCATATTTTCTGTCATTCTCTGAAAGTGTTTTTTAAAATATTTATTAATTAATTAATTTGAGAGGGAGAGAGAGAAGATAGAGAGGGAGAGAGAGGGGTAGAGGGAGAGGTAGAGAGAAAATCTTAAGCAGCTCCACATCCAGTGCAGGGCCCAACATAGGGCTTGATCTCACAACCTTGAGATCATGACCTGAGCCAAAATCAAGTCAGACACTTAACTGATTGAGGCAACCCAGGAGCCCCTGAAACTTTTCTTTTTTTTAAAAAAAGCTAGATAGTAGATGATATAATATTAATTTTTTGTATTTCATCTATTTAATTTGAGAAATGAAAATTGTCCTTGTTTTAATAATTACAGGAACTACAAATAACTGAAAAGCACATGTAAGTTATAGCAGCTTTCAACCAACTAAGTGTATTGTTGATAGAAATTTTATAAGGGCTATAATCTCCAGCCATACTTCCCTCAAATTGCTTTATCTGGTAACTCACCTGGGGTTTGAGGGTTTATTGATATAAAATCACTAAGCAATCACTCTTTCAAATGGGATTTGAAGGAAGCAAAACACTGTGATAGTAAAGGCTGCAAATGAAATTGTGGTGGCCTGGGGCAAAAGTGCCAGCATTCCTATCCATTTTGCTATTTTACATTTCAGATACTGGTCCAATCATTTAGTATAACCAGGAGAAATCTGAGTTCTTGGACTGGGAATCATGTAAAAACCAGTGCTATTTCTGGACAGACTGGAAAAATGCTGAATCACAGTAAAACGACTCCAATTTAAAATCTAGAATAGATTTATGGTAGTGAAATTAACTCATTCCTTCTCTAATTTCCTCCCATCTATTTGCTGGAAATTTGAGATAGTCTTTCTCTCTCTCTCTCTCTCTCACACACACACACACATACACACACGTGCACACACGCCCAACACTTAAACTAAAATTTCAGATGATAGGAAATACTTAAGATAGGCTATATTTAGTTATTACATATTTCAGTGGGTATAATATGTCTTAACTGAATTAAAATACTTGCTTATTTCAATAAAATGTTTCTGAGTCACTTGGATATCCATAAAGAAAAAAAAAATTTATCTCAACTCTGACCTTCCATCAGATTTAAAAAAATCAATTCCATGAATTGCAGCTTTAGATGTAAAAAGCAAACAAATACAGTTTTTAGAGAAAAAAGTAGAACTTCTTCCTGTCTTAAAAGTAGAAAAGACTTTGTAGGCAACCCAAAAAAAGCACCAAAGATAAAAGAAAAATGACAGATGCTTTATGTTAAAATTAAAAACTTCTGTTTGGGAGAAGATACCATTAAGGGAGTGAGAGAAGTTTTTCCTAATACATATATCCAACAATAGTTTTGAATCCAGAATATACAAAGACCTCTTAAAGAAACAGATGGAGGATCTGAGTGGCTAAAATGAAACAGATGGGAAATACCCCTTGTTGGAAGTAGAGCAAATGCAATGCTCATAACCTGCCGGTAGGACAGTTCATTGGTACAGCTGGAAATCTATTTGGTAATATCCATCAACTGTGATACAGAAATTCTACCAAATATATACCAAATACAAATTTACCAAATGGACACATCTGTTCACCAAAACACAAGCACTGGAATGCTCACAGCAGCACTGTCTGTAATAGCTTCAAACTGGAAACCATCCAAACATGCAGCAACAGTAGGATGGATACATGCATTGCAGTATTATCCACACAACAGAACGCTACAGAGCCACGAGAACGCAATGCAACAACCACACACAGCAGTAATGGATGAATCTCACGAGGAGCGTCATTCTGAGTGAGGGAAGACGGGCACAAAATCGTGCATGCTATGTGACTGTATTTATGTGAAAGCAGAATGAATCTGACTGCTCAACAGGTATGTTCAGTTGTTAAAATTCACCAAGCTGTAAACATGTAGACCTGCACTTTTCTGCATACATATATTTCTTTATTAAAATGTTACAAAGGCAATTACTCAGCACACATGTGCGGTGTGCCTCTGCGGTCTGATTCCCTTTAAAGCATGAACACAGCTTTGGCTTGGTGATCCTGGATCTGCCCTCGGTGACTGAGTATCAGTGGCAGCCCCAGAGGTAAACCTTGAATTTGTGGTGAACTCATATAAATTACTAGTAACCCAAGCACTCACCAAATGCAGATTGTGTTTTCAGACATCTCCTTACTTCCTTAATTCATATTTCAAGGTTCCCACTGAAGGATATCGCTTTCCTGAGGCCTGCCTATTGTCTTTAGTCCAAACTCACTCTCTGTTGCTTTGCACTCTTAAGATGCTCTGTTTGTACCTCTGTGACTCTATTACTTATGAAGCTTAAATTTGTTGTTTCTGTACTTACCTTTTTTTTTTTTAAGATGCTGCTTTATCATTGGGATTATTTTTTTAAAGATTTTATTTATTTATTTGACAGAGAGAGAGAGATTGCAAATAGGCAGAGAGGCAGGCAGAAAAAGAGCGGGGGAAAGCAGGCTCCCCGCTGAGCAGAGAGCTCCATGTGGGGCTTGATCCCAAGACCCTGAGATCATGGCCTGAGATGAAGGCAGAGGCTTAACCCTCTGAGCCACCCAGGCACCCCAACACCTACCTATCTTATCAGTTAGATGGTTAGCTCTCTGAGGGCAAGTATCTTTTCTGTGTCACAGAACACAGTGGCTTAGACATGTCATTCATATGAAATAAATATTACTTAGATTCCTTTAGCACTCCAAATCTGTAGTCCTTTAAAGCCGGACATTATTAAAAATCAAACCTAAGCGTGATCTTCGGGTTTGTTGCTCTGGGTTGTTTTTTTTTTTTTTTTTTTAAAGATTTATAACTAAATTCCAGCAAAATATATATTAGATAAACAAACAAGGCACTAGAGATTCTGTGCTAGAGAGACAGACAGGAGGAAGGTATGCTCTGCTTGTGTTCGTTGTGATCCTGATACTGTCCTTAAGAAATATAAGACTAATGCCACGAGTCAATAAATAATTCAGATAAAGGACCCGTGCCAAATTGACATTTGCTGTAGGCATAATCAGATTACTCATTTTATTGACACAATCATGTCAAGAATTTATGACTTATTTATGAATGTCAGAATCCATAGAAGTAGGAGAGGCAGGAGATCAACAAAGCAGTAGAAACATGGCTCACACAAAAATTCATTTTCCTCCTCACAGAACATGCTTCTTAACTGTTTGTTTAGTTCCTTATTACCTTGCCTGAAACATCATGATTTCATATGGCAAGAGTCTGGAGTTTTAAACAGCTTCAGAACAGATAAGAGATGAACTGTAAATTAAAGATAAGGAATTGGCAGAGCATGTCTGGGTGGCTCAGTTGGTTAAGTGACTGCCTTCAGCTCAGGTCACGATCCCAGAGTCCTGGGATCGAGCCCTGCATCAGGCTCCCTGCTCAGTGGGAAGCCTGCTTCTCCCTCTCTCACTCCCCCTTCTTGTGTTCCTTCCTTAGCTGTGTTTCTCTTTCTGATAAATAAATAAAATCTTAAAAAAAAAAAAAAAGATAAGGAATTGGCCTGAAAAGGGATGTAGCAAAATGAACATGAGCTGAGCACTTTCTTGAAGATTTTCACTCACTGTTCAAATGACTTTAAGAAATATTTATATAAATATTATTAATCATCTAGCCAGTCAGCCAGCTACTCAGCTTTATTCCTAAATAATGACCTTGTTACCAAGAGAGTTCATTTAATTATTTGGGATAAAAAGAACCAAAAGGAGCACTTCGATAATTACTGTATTTTCTCCCTCTCTTTTGTATCATCCCACCCTATAGAATTCCTTAATAATAAATTCTTGTTAGATGCAAGAGTTTAAACTATAACACCTAAAGGAAAATGGCTTTCACACACTTTAATTTTACAGGGGAAACATAATTTAAAGTAAATTTGAAAATTCTTCAATGACCAAGAAGATGAAGTAAATGCTTTGCTGTTTTCCAAATGTGCCATAGTAAGCCTCCTTCTAAATTGTTCTTCAACATGACTACACTGAAAAAGTTTTATGTGGCTTTCAGAATTTAAATGGATGTAACCTTTGATTTTCATGGCTTTCATCTTTGTAGCCATAGCATAGGTCCCATAGTAGAGGGTCCCAGGAATTTGCACAAGGGTGTAATCTTTGGCCCATTTAAATTCAGGGACAGTCTCACTTCAAAATGTTAAAAACAATCCTCCTCTTACAGACATACCATGAGGCTAAGTGCCTCAGTAAAGGTTAACTATTATAATTATGAGTCCCTAACTAAGCACTTTTGGGAGCCTTTGTCCAGTATACCATGAGTAGAAAGAACACAATCCTGGCAATAACATTCATGGAGAAGCATCAAGTTGAATATGAGAAATTTTGAAAATGAGTATTGTAGTATTGGTCACTAAATCAACTCATTCGTATATAAACAACCAGCTATAATTCATTGTACAACTCATCTCAGTTCTCAACAGGCTTATATTGTCCTATACTGACCAATATCTCATTAAGAATCCTACTAAAACTCAAACAATTACATGAAACTAATTTTCTGGAAATGGAACACCTGATGCATTTAAACACTGAAAAATGGAGAATTGCCCTCTATGGGCAAATCTAAAATTTTACTATCAGACATAAAATACAAATAAGAATTTTTATTTTCTCATTCAGAATTTCTACTTATATGCAGGAATAGCTCCTTTTTATTTTGCTATTAAAGATACATATATATTTTTAAGTTTATCAGCAGTTAGTTCCCATTTTAGCTGAAATACGTATCTATTAATGTCTGGTATTGGATTTCATAGAGGCTTAAATAATTAATGGGAACAAGGAAGTTTTAAAGGGGAATATGTAAGTAAAAATAATTTTTAAAGGTTTTATTTATTTACGAGAGAGAGAGCGAGAGAGAGGGAGCACGTGCACAAGCAGGGGGAGCAGCAAGCAGAGGGAGAAGCAGGCTCCCCGATGAGCGGGGAACCTGATGAGGAACTCAGTCCCAGGATCCTGGATAAGGCAGATGCTTAACAGACTGAGCCACCCAAGTGTCCCAGTAAAAATGATTTGTTTGGAGGAGTGGAGCTTAGAGAGGGAAACACTTCAGCTTTATGATTTCCTACCATCTTCATCTCCTTCATCATGTGCTTATTTACCAGGTTGTCCTTAATTTCATTTATGCATTCATCTAAGTGTAAGCAAGGATTAGATCCCACCTTCTTTGTCCACTTAAGGCCTCCAGATATTCTCCTCCTTCTCTTCTGCATCATCAAATTTTTTCTTTCTTCTAAGTCATTTCTATCACATAAAAACCCTCCTTTGAACCTACTTTCTTTTCCAGGTATTCAATTAATCTCCTTGTTCCTTTTTACTGTGAAACTGTGAGAGTCTTCTACCCTAGACTGTCTTCAATTCCCCTTCTTCCTTTCTCTTTGGTGCCCATTTCATTTAGGTTTTACCTTCTCCTACTCCCCCAGAACTGCCCGTCTGGAGTCACTCAAATCCAATGGTGAGTTCTCAAAGCTTTATCTTCTTGACTTATAGCATTATTTGATAAGTTAATCATGTTTAATTATCCTTGAAAAGCTTTTTTCTTGCCCTACAAACTGACCCTTAAAGAATACAGGTTTTGAACTGCATGAGTCCACTTGCAAGCAACTTTTTTAAAAATAGAGAACAGTACTATAAATGCATTTCCTCTTGCTTACGATATTCTTAATAACAGTTTCTTTCTCTAGATTATTGTAAGAATACAGTATATAATACATACAACATACAAAACATGTGTTTATCAGCTCTTTACGTTATCAGTAAGGCATCCGATCAACAGTAAGCTATTCGTGATTAAGCCTCCGGGGAGTCAAAAGTTATACATGGGTTTTCATCTGTACAGGGGTTGGTGTACCAACCCTGTGTTGCTCTCCCGGTTTTTCTCTTTTCTCATTGTTCCATGACCTTCCAGTCTCTTGCTGGCTTTTACTATCCCCCAGACTTTTAATGTTGGAGTACCCAAGGGCACAGATACCTTTGACATCCTTTCTAATTAGACTATTTTTGGTGAGCTCATCCGGCCATGGCCCTGATATCATCCATACGCTAATAACTCCCAAATTTATATCTCTAGCTCAAACTTCGTCCCTGAATTCTACTCAACTGTCAAGTAGGCAATTAAAACTTAACGACAAATAGGCATTAAAAACTCCTAATATCCCCCTCAAAATCTATTTTTCCCCCTCAGTCTTATCCATTTGGCTACTGACAACTCCATTCTTTAAAACATATCTTCCAGTCATTCCTGACTCATATCAGCAAATCTTGTTGGCTCAACCTTCAGAATCTACCCACGACTGAACTGGTTCTCATCACCTCCACTGCTCTCAACCTTGTATAAGCCAATGTCATCTTCCTAGTTTCTTCCTCTCTACTCTTGTCCCTTTGGAGTCATTATCAGTGCAACAGTCACATGGATCCTATTAAAACTTAAGTTAGCTAACATCACTCCTCTGATAACCCTCTGCTGGCTTTCTATTGTCCTTACAGTAAAAATCAAAGTCCTTTCAGTAATAGCTTACCCGGCCCTTCCTTCTGTCACCTCTGTGACCCTTTTTTCCACTACCTTTCTCTCACTCGCTCCTGTTGCCCTATTGGCCTCTTTGATGTTTCTTTAAAAGGAATCTGAGGGGAAAAAAGCAACCTGCAGCTCACTTTCACTTCATGACCTTTGTACTTGCTGTTTTCTGGCTTGGAAAGCTCTTCTCCCAGAGAGCAGTATGACACCTCACCCTTCATTTCTTTACTTAAATGTCACCTTCGCAGAGACTCCTTCCCCGACCACCTGATTCCGAATGTCAGTCACATTACTCTTCCCCTCAGCACTTCTATACTGTTCTCCTTCTCTGCTTTATTTTTCTTCCCCACAGCACTGTCTTCTAACAGAATAATGCATACATAACTTATTTTCTTTGTTGTTTACCTCTCACAAGTAGAATGTAAGCTCCAAGGCAGCAGAAAGTTTGTCTGTTTCAGTCATCGATGTATCCCTGGAGCCTAAGAGCATCTGGCACATACTAGGTACTCAATAAATATCTGCTGAGTGAAAAAGCCTCTTTAACCTCTCTGCTTTTCTCACTAGAATACAAGTTCCTTTGGGGCTGGGATCATGTCATATTCATCATTCTGTCTTGCAAGTTTAATATAGCATCTGGCAAAGTGTAGATGGTCATTAATATTTGTTGAGGTGAGCTGTTGAAGAAAAACACGCTCCACGATTCTTTGAGGATGCATTCCAAGATGGACAGATGGATGGCAGAGGACCGCACAGATGATACAGAGAAGAGATGGAGAAAGTCAGTTAACCAACACTTAACACAAATATTAAATTTTACATTATATAAAAATATAGGTAGAATTTAGGAAATAAACTGAGGCTAGGAAGGTTCTTGACTTCTACCATCAAGAAAGTAGGAATAAGGAAATTAATCAAAATCATCTGGGAATATTTGAGGTATTCAACGTTGCTACCTCCTCAGGAGAGCCACTAACATTTGTGGAATATTTATTATGTGCCAGACTTTTTGATGCAATTTCCAGTGGCGGCTCACTAGTGTTCTTGGCCCTTCAACCCTCCAGCTCCAGCCTGAATAATTGTATTTCTCTCTGTGGTGGCACTTTCTTATATAAAAGCACAATCATACAAGTTAATAATATTTTTTATTCCTGCCCTCCTTCCCTCCACCTCTTTCTCCTTAATGGAAAAATAGTCATAAAAATGGAACAGTTGCTTTGAGAGCTTAGGTTGCTATATAAAATCCAGGATACGTATTTTAAGCAGGCCAATACAAGGGAGGCAGTTTTATTTTATTTTATTTTATTAAGATTTTATTTATTTGACAGAGAGAAACACAGCCAGAGAGGGAACACAAGCAGTGGGACCGAGAGAGGGAGAAGCAGGCTTCCCGCCGAGCAGGAAGCCCGATGTGGGACTCGATCCCGGGTCTCCGGGATCATGACCTGAGCTGAAGGCAGTCGCTCAACCAACTGAGCCACCCAGGCGCCCCAAGGGAGGCAGTTTTAAATGGCTAACCCAGCTTTTAAAGCAGTTCCCTTGGTACTAAAATTTTCACTAAAAGGAAAATAATGATAAGCATAAAATTTTGACCAGTGGCTACTCTGGAAGGTGGGAGGGACTTCCTAAATTATTGGGGACACTTCATTTCTTAAGCTAGATGGTAAGTACTGGGGTGTTCATTTTGTTACTTTTTATATTTATGAAATGTACATTTTATGAAATATTAAAAAAAGAAACAGCACCCCTAGACCAAGACTCTTCTCAGTTATTTTAATCTTTAATGTACATCGGACTTCAACTCACTAAAGTCACTTTTACAGCATAAAATTTTTCCATGATAAAATAATTGCAAGCATTTTAGCTCTCTATGAGTGACTCTTATGTAAGACCTATTCAACAATAGAGGTTAAAATAGCTTCTTCCTATGAAGTTATATACAGATTCATTTTGTTTCTCAGTCATTTGTCTGAAACTCAAAACACCCTTCTCTTAGCACCAATATCATTAGAATTCCAGTCAAGAGAGAAAAAAAAAACTATTTATCACAAGGAATTCTAGTGATGATACTTAGGTCATTACCACTAAATGCAACTATAATTAGGTAAAAATACATTCAGATCCAAACTAAGGAGGCAATTAGTATAGAGGCAAAAGAAGGTAGGATTGCTCGTGTGCACAACCTAGGGTATAAACTTGTGGAATCATTATGCTGTATACCTGAAATTATGGTAATACTGTATGTCGACTATACTTTCACTAAAAGGAGGAGGAGGAGGAGGAGAGGGGGAGGAGGAGGAGGAGGAAGGGGATACTCTTGGTCTTTGCATGCCTACAAATTCTAGGCTTCAGCAGGGCAGGAGAGAAGCATCTATCCCGAAACAGCTGTGTTATCAGAGTTAGGAGTCATGGCTGTCCAGTAAAAATATGGCATAGCCACCTTTTTATTTTAAATTTATCTTGTAGCCACTTTAAAAAAGAAATAGGTAAAATTCCTGTTAATAATGTAGCTTCTTTAACTCAAGATATCCAAAATATCATCACCTCAATAGGTAATTGATGTAAAGATCCTTAATGAGAGGTTTTACATTGTTTATCGCGTAGTGAGTCTCTGAAATATGGTGTGTAGGTGTCTTAAAACCTAATGTTACACAATTTTGGATGATGCCCTCTTTAAGAAAAAAATACCAGGGCGCCTGGGTGGCTCAGTTGGTTAAGCGACTGCCTTTGGCTCAGGTCATGATCCCGGAGACCCGGGATCGAGCCCCACATCGGGCTCCCTGCTCGGCAGGAAGCCTGCTTCTCCCTCTCTCACTCCCCCTGCTTGTGTTCCCTCTCTGCCTGTGTTTCTCTCTGTCAAATAAATAAAATCTTAAAAAAAAAAAGAAAAAGAAAAAAATAACAGCTACTAAGACAAAGTTAGGTGTGAAAGTAAATGTCAATTTAAAATGAGAAAAGATATCACAAGGAATTACTGGAGACTTGAATATTCAGTTCTTTCTTTTCCGACATCTCCTGGCCATCTACCAGACACCCATACACAGAAGTGATTCCAGTGTAGCTTCTCTTCCCTGCCTTGACCACCATAGCTCCTGACACTCAAAAAGACCCCCCAAAATCAAGGTTTCTGAAGTGTGAGTTTCATTAGTGCCCAGGCTGAATTGTATCTCCCTAAATCCATATGTTGGAGTCTGATCCCCTACCTGAGAATGATACCATATCTGGAGAGGAGGTGAGGTAAAATGAGTCTATTAGGGTAAGTCCTAATCCATTTGATTGGTGTCTTCTGCGAAGACGAGGAGATTCCAGGAGTACAAATACACGGAGGTGAGACGTGAGGACGGAGGAATAAGGAGGAGGCTGCAAGCCAAGGGGAGAGACCTTGGGAGAAACCAACAGTGCTGGTACCTTGATCTTGGATTCCAGCCTCCAGAAACACGAGAAAATAAACTTGCGTTACTCAAGCTGCCTAACCTTTGCTATGCTAGCCAGAGCAAGGAATACAATTAGCTTCTTGCTCAAACTTCTGCTGAGGGACTTTGTTCTTTCCTGTCTCATCCCCTTGCTCAATAGCACCCTCTTCCTCTCTGTCTATTCCAATCCAATCTAACTCCAGCCTCCCTCCTTCTTGGGGTCTTCCTTGTGGAGAGACCTCTGAGACTCAGAGCACATGAACTCTCACTGACCCATACTCATTTGGCAAGTGAATATGAGTTTCCATGTGACTGCTCTTATAGTATCATGTAGGATTACTTTTCAACAGATAATACCTTCTCTCCCTCACTAGGCGAATCCTTTGAAGACTATCAGGGACAATATCTTTTATCAAATTTGAACACCAGAAACATTTCTTGTGTAATCCTTTTTGAATGAGGATAAAGGAGTTTCCATTCAGGGCTATAGGATGCTAAAAAAAAAAGGCTTAAAAAAAAAACCCCATATACTTTAAAGGATAATCTGCCTTCTGCACTAAACAGAGAGAAGCGTCATCACAACAGTGGTGGCTGAAGTCCCTTGCTCCCTCCCACCGGTGGGTCAGAGGCATTGATCCTTGTTTCTGCCGTAGTCACCCATTCCCGGTTGTTGCCTTCTGTTTTTCTGCTGCTTACACCAGCAACGGAAGTTCACAAGAGTATCTTCCAAAAAGCTTTGGCCAGAACCAAAGGAAGTGAGTACATTCGGGGGATGAAAGGATGATTCAACCTCTTTGCGTGCTTAATTCTTGGTATCCCTTCTGAAATTGCTGAAAAGAATGCCAACAAGTTGTAATTACCATGGTGCACCCTGAGAGGTGGACATCTGCCAGGACTCACTGGATTTCAACCAACAATCCATTTTAAGTAAGTCACTGAAGGAAATGAGCATCTATTCTGGTCATCTGTAGGGAATATCTGTGGCCGCTAAAAAGTCTACAAACATGCTTGAAACACACCTTCATAAAGCCATGCTTCTTATCGGCATTTGTGGTGCAGGCTTCGATGTGCACTAAATATAATAAAGTAATTCACGGAGAGTGGATGACAGAAGGCGGTCAACACTTGGTCTCAGAATATGAGTAAACTTTTCAAAGAGCTACCCACAGGGAAATGCACACTTAATTTCTTAGTGAGAAAACATAGCTGGGTTCAAAATATTTGTCAAATGTCATATTTTTCCAGGGAACTCAGGTCCTCAGGGTGGGGGTGGGGGGACATCCATCACCATCCCCAGGAAAGTGAGAGGACTGCTTTTGCCATCAGAACAGCTTCCAAGGCCCTTGTGCCAATTGCTGTGCGGAATGATTCATCAGCTTCAGAAACTTCCTTGGGAGCTGAGTGGGCAGTCATGAATCATCTCTCGCTCTTTGCACATATCATTACTGATCTCCTTGGAATATTATATGAAAATAATACCTTGCATTTTTGTGAAGAATGCTTTTCCTGATGGCATCAGACACTGGGACTGGAGTAAAAGCAGGCCCTGGTGAGCTGTGTACGCTGGGATTGGGATGTTCCAAAAACCTTTGCAAATGCTGTTTTGAGTCCTAGTCAACACACCTGATCCACAAGGCTGCGGCAGGCAGAGGCCGGCGGTACTGGCAAAAGCACAAGGACTCGTTTGGGGGGGATTAAAAAGAAACGATGAATTTTATCCCCTTCATAGTCAACTTGAAGGGACACTGTACACTTGAATTATCCTGTTTTGCTATGGAGAAGAAAGTAATCCCAGGAAAATCAACCTTTCCTTAAGAAAACTTGGTGCACATACACGCAGAAAGATACGAGTGTGCTTTTCCCCTTTCGTATAGCGATTTCATATTTGTTTGGCCAGAGCTGAGATCCTAATAATCAGTTTATCCTGGAGGAAGGAATAGCTAGAACCTCAAAGTCTTTGGGTTGTAATCCCAAATTTACCATCAATATGTCGAATAGTTTTGGAGTTAACCTGGACACCCTGGGATACTGAAGTCGACTAACATATTTTGTCAGCAACTGGAGAGAGCAGTCATTATGTCACAAGATCAAAAGCAGCTGAGATGCCTCATCAAACATGTTCTTACAAGTAGCAACAACTGCAGTGGCAGGTTTGAGCCTTCATATATAAATAAACAGCTCCTGTCAATGGCGAACAATCCAGCCTACGTGACTGTGAATGCAGCTTGTTGTTCATGGAACCGCGTTCTATGAAGAACAGTTGATGGAAATACCAATAGCCAAATTTGTAGGAAAGAAGATTCCGAGAAAATCTAATAGTGTCTCTTTCTAGTGATAGGGCCTCTGTAAAGAAGGAGAATGAAACTTGTTTTACCTTGTGTGAAATCAGAGTATAGAATACACGTGGAAACAGATTTCCGATCTGCTCAGGGGACTATTTTCTAACAGCTCCTCAGAGATGATAACACAATACCAAGTAACATGCCCTTCCCTGGAGGTGTCCAAATGGATGCTTGAGGGCCCTGTGGCAGGTACACTGTGATTTCTTTCTCCTTCTTCAAGGTTTCAGAAATCATGAAAAAATAAATAAAAGCAACGGAGCATTGCAGAAACAGAGGTTGCATCTTTTCAGTTTTCCCCATTAAAGATATTTTAATTGTCACCAGTTAACAAAATAAAAGATGTTTTAAGCTAAGAAGAATAGAAAAGAAATACTGTAAGAATGGATAGTTCTTGGGCACCTGGGTGGCTCAGTGGGTTAAGCCTCTGCCTTCTGCTCAAGTTATGATCTCAGGGTCCTGGGATCAAGGCCCACGTCGGGCTCTCTGCTCAGCAGGGAGCCTGCTTCCTCCTCTCTCTCTGCCTGCCTCTCTGGCCTATTTGTGATCTCTCTCTCTGTCAAATAAATAAATAAAGTCCATATAATGTGATTTATATCTCTGTAAAATAAATAAATAAAATCTTTAAAAATGATACTATTCTTTTGTATTTTTCTGTATTAAGATAAGTACACTCTCCTCTCAAAAAAACCCACTAAGCTTTGCTGTAGTGCCTTTATTTTTCTCGTTTCAACAGCCACTAATGTAAACTATATTGCCCATTATGGCTGAGCCACAGGCTATTATTTGGGGGATAAATGACTATTCATTTATCAACTGAATCCTACAGGCTTACAACGGGCTGTGTACCATGTTCATGCTTTCTCCCATCCTGTGATTCTGTGGTTCTACAATTCTTAATTTTCAGCAGACACTCTTTTTGCAGTTTCTTTTGGATTTTATATTTCCTCTGAAAATACAAAGAAACTTTTATTCAGTGATCCTTGGGTAATCTGTGCTGATTATCCCTTGGGACTAAGAGAACTTCCCCCTATTTCACAGTCAAGGTATACTACTGTGTGATGTCACATGCCTAATATCGAAATATCCTTAAGTATTCTCTAAGTGAAGTCACCGATAATCATGGCTGGAAATGAGCTGGGAACATCTCTAGTGATGGAGATGTTTGGGAAGGGGGCACAGGTGGGATTTCAGTTTGATTTCACTACTTCAGAGATGTTAAAAACCATTCCAAAATTTCTTCCAATTTATATTTTCTCTACTTGATCTTTCTTTATATCTCCTTGCAAAGTACTTGGCCTATGATATATACTTAGTATTCTTTTTTTATAAATGGGTGAGTATCTATAAAATATTTTAGTTCCTGTTTTTTCCTATTTCATACTTTTTATCTAATTCTGGGAACAGTTTCTAACCTAGGATCCAAGGGTATCTCATGGAGTAAAGACAGAGATGTGTCACTGAGCCATTTTCAACATCTCAGAAAGCTTCAAGAAGTCTGACTGAAAGTACCCAACTTATTTGAATGCACTTATGTCAACACAGTTTGCTAACAGGAGCTATCTTAAGCTGACCAGAGTCCCTAAATGGTAGGTATTTAAATTATTGATTTATTAAAAAAGGAAGTAAGATGGAAGAAAAAAGACTTTAAGGAAATAAAAGGTCTTCTGGAAGCTAATGTTAGTCCTGGAAGAGATTCACAATCAGGACCGTGGTCTGAGCTAATAATCAATATTTAAAGTAGTGTTGGCAAAGAGACAGAGCAAAAAAAAATTCACACTCCAAACTGACACCAGTAATTCTCTTGTGTTTATAGCTTGCCCGTTTGCTTTGAACTGTACCATTTAGAAGGGCAAAGTGGAGATGTTGCTCTGGTTCTTGAAGTTACCTCTCCCAATATATTAGGAACTCAGAAAGAGCTGCAACTCCTTGGCCTGGCATTTTGATCATGAAGTTCAGCTAACATTTACAATAGTAGCGATTTATAGCTTTGAATAGACTTTCACATATAAACTCATCTTAACTTGGCTTTGTTTTTTTTTCTTATGCCATTGAATACATTGACTAGCCAATTTCTCTTCATTCCTTAGAACAACCCTTGAAATGTCACTTCCCTTAGGGATCATTTCTTCCCACTTCAATAGTCCAGATTTTTTACTGCCTTCTCTTTGTTCTTACTGCAATGTATACATACTTCTATTAAATTGTTCTTATTTTATATTAAAAATTATTTGTATTTTTACATATGTCTTCCACGTAAGACAGTGAGGAGAGGATGTTATTTCTGTGTGTTCACGAATGATAACATAGAGGTCAGAGAAATGGGTAAAAAAAGCAAACTATGGAGCTGATAAGTTTTAGAGACTGAGCTTGAAACTGGGTCTTCTGTCTCCAGCTCATGCTCTTTCCATAGCTATGATGCTCAGTTTTGCTAACTTTTACAATTACTACCATGTTTTTGTTTATTAAAGTTGTGGCAACTGGACTTTTTAAGAACAGTAACAATGACCCCAACAGCCTGCATTTATTGAGTGCTTACAAAATGCCAAGCAATGTTCTAAGAGATTTAGATGTATTAATTCATTTAGTTATTGTAATAATATTACAAGATTAATAACTGTAAATTATTATCCTTATTTTATAGATAAGGAAACTGAGGTGCTGAATGATTATATAATTTGCATGAAGTCACCCAGCTAAAGAATGGCAGAACTGTCATTTGTACAGAGGTAGTCTGGCTTTGGAATCCATATTCATAATGAAAGTAGACTGAAACACTGTTTTCTCTCCTCAGTGGAACTTTGGACATGAACACTGTCTATAAGATTGGTTTCCATTTTGACACCACGCAAACCATGGGACCAAGGTTTGGCTGCAGTTCTCCATTTATAGCCTCAACTATAATTACAGAGCACAGAAGACAGATGGAATTGATTCAGATGACTGAATACATTGGGTTTCATGTGGATAGTCATTATGAAACAAGTAGGGTTTTTATTTTGGGTTCCCCTCCCCACTCATCAAATAATAAAGTGAACTGACAATTGAAGGGAAAAAAATCCAAACAACCTGTTTCTGATTTGTTTGGGACTTCATTCAAGGTTGTTGGAAGCATTCAGCATTCCATTTTAGAGTATTCAAAGCAGCCATTCTCTTTTGAAATAACTTTGATATGAAAAAGTAAAGCAGTAAAATATGTAATGTCAAGCTATGGTAAGAAAATTCTGCATGTAGAACAATAAAAAAATGAAAAAAAAATATTCATTACAGTTTACTTTGTAGGGACCACCTGAGTATAAAGCCCAGATAAAAACAAAATAAAATCATGAACAAGAACACGTGCTTCATATTTTATGTTTTATGATAATAATCAAGAATTTCATTAAAAAAGTATTTTTAAGAAGGTGATATTTAACAACTACAAGAACTCAAAAATAGGCCTGAGAATGTGTCTAAAGAAAAACTTCGAATTCCTAATACGTTAGGTTAAATTTCAGTCACTATTATAGTTATTTAAATCCTATTATAGTCTAGCAATTAAGAAGGAAAACAATTTATGCCACTGAGATTTTTGGAGTCTCTGAACTCTCTAGAATATATTCTGAACATTATTGTTTATAGTTCTACACAACTAACCTACTTGTTCCTAATAGTTTTCCTAGAATACATCTTGAAAGCTGTATATGAGATATTCCTGAATACCGGCAAAATGACTTGGGTCTTTATTTTCCAGACCTTAAATTACATTCATTCTTTTATTTATATCTCCTAACCTGCTTGTCACCTTTACTTCTTTGGGCTTCTTCTTCTTTTTATTTCTTATTCATCCATCCATCCACCCATCCATCCATCCATCCATTCAACATTCATTTCACTTCCCACACCATGACTTTACTCTTGTCAACGCAGAAGCTTCTCCCTTTTAACACATTACATTTCTTCTCTTTTTCAAGGAGGGCTTGAGATTTTAGTTTTAGAGTCAGTCTTTCATGAAAAATTAATAGGAAAGTGAGATTCACTCTTTTTCATCTCCTGGACACTCACCTCACACACTTTATCCCTCTTAGTCCTTTTTTTAAAACAAAGATGGTGTTGACATCATTGTCATCATTTAGGTTGTGTTCACTTAATATGTTGTTCAGTTACTAGTTTCTATGGTTTCCATTTTAGGTTATAAGACACTAGAGTTAACAATAGCATCCAGTGTCAATAATCACCATCTTACTTGTTTTTTTTGTTTTTTTTTTTAATATATTTATTTGATAGAGAGAAACATAGCCAGAGAGGGAACACAAGCAGGGGGAGTGAGAGAGGGAGAAGCAGGCTTCCCACCGAGCGGGGAGCCCGATGTGGGACTCGATCCCGGGTCTCCGGGATCATGACCTGAGCTGAAGGCAGTCGCTGAACCAACTGAGCCACCCAGGCGCCCCACCATCTTACTTGTTTTACAATTTTTATTTGGATGACTCTTTTTTAAACAACACCTGTGTTCTCCTCAGCCAAGATAATGAATAGGGAATTCACTACAAAATTGGAAACGGGAGGGAAATAAAGGTGACAAGAAAAGTCTAGATTCCTTCCATCAGTTTTGGAACTGCATTGGAATTTTTCCAGTGAATATTTCCCGAAAGTGAAATGAAGATTGAATTTTCTCTAAAAAGGAAGAAGTTGAACAAAGCTGGAGGTTGTGTGCGGTCCTGTCTAAATGATGAGTCAACCATATGTGAACAAAAGTGATGTGATAGAGTGGGCTGGGGTCTCGTCCTTTCTTTTTGCCTATTTTACTCTAAGAATATCTTTCCCCTCCATCTGTACCAGTTGTAAACACAAGCTCTTACTTTTCAAGGCAAGTGATCCTTAGGGTTATAGGCAGAAGAGGAAATTCCTTTTAAAATAGTTTTGCGATAGGACTCTTGTTCCTTACCTTTTGGGAAACAAAATAGAATGGATGGGAAATAACATGATAAGAAAACAACTGTACTTTTGTGTGAATTTTAAATCCAATCTCTGCACTGGGGGAGCTGTTAATGGTTTGTGCTGAATCATTTCCCTCACTGCGTTATTACCCTAAAGACTCCATTACAAGTCTTTTTCTTTCTTTTTTTCTTTCTTTTTTAAGAGTTTATTTATTTATTTGACACAGAGAGACAGGCAGTGAGAGAGGAAACACAAGAAGGGGAGTGGAAGAGGGAGAAGCAGGCCTCCCGCCCAGCACAGAGCCCAACGCAGGGCTCCATCCCAGAAATCTGGGACCAGGGATCATGACCTGAGCCGAAGGCAGACGCTTAAGGACTGCATCCCCCAGGTGCCCCTCCACTACAACTCTTGCCACACATAAGTGTTATTAACTTCTTGGATCTTTGATGTGCTTTTGGTCAACAGAATCATTATAGTATGCCTATCATGGGAATGGCTTTGAAGAGGGTCTTGAGGCTTGGTGGGGCAAAAATACTCAGGGGGAAGAGGTTCCTATTAAGGAAAATAATGTGGTAAGCTAGAAATAATTCCAAAGTTTTCACTTGGTGTAGCAAATGTCAAGAATTAGGACAAATGGACCCATGGACTCATAAATTCTGCTGTGTGAGCTAACATATAGGGGCTATGTGGGCTGGGGTGTTGGAAAACAAAACCTATGGGTCATGCTAACCTCTGACACGAGTGAATGTCTTAACAAAGCTCACTTCCAGTTATTTGAAGGTCAAGGTAATGAACTCCTAGCATTAGTTAAGGTTAAATACACTATTTCCCTCAGACTTTAGAGATAGATTTAGTATTTTGTTGATCAATATTGACATGGGTAAAGCTCAAATTCCACACTAAAAAAAAAACTTTCTACACAAATAAATGACTGTAGATGTAGATAGTTTCAAGCTAAGTTCAGCTCTTTTACCCATTGATATGTGTGTGTGTGTGTGTGTGTGTGTGTATTCATATATATAATGTCCTCACAGATTTTAAAAGCAATAAAATATTTTATTAAGCTAAAGTCATGGTTATTTCATTTCATTATGAGGAGGATACTTTACAAATGAACTAAATCACTGGCAAAAGAATGCTGCACTTTAATCATCTGAAAACACAACATCTTTTTAAATGCTCACTAGATATTTTGCTGATTTCACCAATTACTTGTCACACGCTGGCTGGAAATTCTGAACCATTCTATTCATTTATTAACTCAGCCAGGGAACTGTTTTTAAAATTTTATGAGAATGTTTGTGGTCAAATTCCTTCATTGCCTTTACATATGACTAAGTGGAGAGACTGCTTTTCAGTTGGTTAATGGTACAAGCACCTGCCTTGTATTTTGCACTGTAACCGTAACTATGATGCTAATTGGCTTGCTTTTTAGCACCTTCTTGATCATACTGGCTGAATTTGGCCAGTCTTGCAATGGAGCATTTTGGGATCACATATAAAAATGAAACTGTTATAGACCAGATGGCATTATTGGGTGGTCACACTAGAAAAAACAAACTGCACTGCAAGTTGTAATTGTAGATTGGGGAAAAATGTACCCTGAGGTATCAGATAAGGATAGAATAAGGTCTTCCATGATGTACGGTTATGTGATACTCAACCTAATGTTTAATGCTAAAAGTTTTAGAAGCCACACTTGACAAATTTCACTCGTGACTTAAAGGTACATTAAGGGAACTCTTGTTCTTCATGCCAAGATAAAAATGGCTAAAGGAATCCTTGAAAAACAATATGATGTCAAGCTATAATACATTCCTTAATAGTAAACTCTGGTAGCAAATGCAAAGTAAACATCATTACAAACTGAAGAAACAAGTTTTGTAACAAATTATGTAGTGTAAGAGGTTTGGTAGGTATAGTTAAATGAAAGCACAGATGTTTCTAACAGGTCTCAAACTAATATTTGCTAAATTTTGTTTCAATGATGGAATATAAATGATTACCTTCTCACTTTTATTACAAGTCACTAAAGGAAAGAAAAACCAATGAGGTGATTTTCTCAATAAATGACTCTTTCAATAAAAATAATATTTTGCAGAAAAACAATTTAACCACAGAAAGAATTCTCGGCAAAGTTTATAGAGACAACATTGGAAAGTTAATAGATGAGCTATTTTAGCAAAGAAGTCAAAGCCAAAAGTGCACAAAATGCTATAGGTTGACACTGATATTCTAATATTTTAATTTAAAAACTAATAAACTACACTGAGTTCTTTACAGCATTTGAAATGAGGTAGGGAGTAACCAGAAAAACATTTTATCACACAGCAACACTAGTTATCTCATTGCAAAGAACCTGAACCTAAAGACCAGTCACTCATTTCTCTTTAACAAAAAACAAATACTTCAATTTGCTGACACTTCTGTGATGACAAGTACCTGTCACTATTATGCTAACTGAGCATACATTTTTCAGAAGTCCATATATAATGTGTTTCTCCAAGATAAAGGACATTTGAACAACGGCTGAGGAAGCAACCGCTTTCAAATAAACAGACAACAACTTGTGTCACGTACAAAGCGTCCTTAAAATATTTTGGAAATGTGTACACCGTTATGTGAATTTATTATTGAAAATGATGTTAGGTACCACCTATTTAAACTCCCATAAGTAACATTAAAAATCTTGATACAGTTTCTCACCAGCTAATTTTTTCCAAATGAAGAGTTTCAGTGGTTTCAAAACATACATGTTAAAAATATTTAAAAATGCAGTTTTTTTTACTGGCATTCAAAACATTAAAGGAGAGATTTATTAGTAATATTTCAGCAGAGTTCTTTGGATAACTGTTAGACTGGATGGAAAATTTTTATCATGATTTACTTAAAAAGCTGCATTTTGTCAGTGTCAAGTTACATATCTTTTTTTCTCCTGATGACCTTTTAAATCAAGTACTGAAATAAACTCAAGTTTGAATCAGTATGTCACCTCTTGTTAAACAATTTGACGAATAGTCTGTCACGATTCTGTCTCTGAAAATTATTAATAACATTTATAGGAAAGCAAAATATTTTGGGGGGGCACTAATAAAAAGTAAAATAAACTCAACCTTAAAAACAGACATCTTTCCTGTTTGCTTTATATATTGGTATAGAATAATATGTAAATGATTCAGAGAAATGTTTCTCAACTGGGACACCGTGGCCCCTGGGGGAGCATCTGGCAGTGTTTACAGATGTTTTCAGGCCATTGCACTGAGGAAAGGTATTACTGAAGCTGGTGGAAGCTGAGGGGGCTGCCTAACATCCTACAATGCACAGGACAGCCTGCATGACAAGTTATCTGGCCCCAAATGCCAGCACGAAAGAGACTGAGAAACTCTGGAGATATAGGAATGATTTTTTGAAAAAAATTATTTTATTTAAATTCAATTAATTAACATATAATGTATTACTAGTTTCAGAGGTAGAGTTCAGTGATTCACCAGTTGCATATAAACACCCAGTGCTTATTACATCATGTGCCCTCCTTCATGCCCATCACTCAGCTACCCCATCCCCCCACCTACCTCCCTTCCAGCAACCCTATAGTTAGGAGTCTCCTACGGTTTGTCTCCCTCTCTGATTTTGTCTTATTTTATTTTTCCTTCCCTTTTGTTTCTTAAAATCAACGTATGAGTGAAATCATCTGATAATTAACATTCTTCAATTGACTTATTTCACTTAGCATAATATCCTCTAGCTCCATTCACATTGCTGTAAATGGTAAGATTTCATTTTTGATGGCTGAGTAATATTCCATTGTGTGTGCATATGTATGTATGTACATATGTATGTATGTATGTATGATATACCACATCTTCCTTATCCATTCATCTGTCAATGGACATCTGGGCTCTTTCTATAGTTTGGCTATTGTGGACATTAACCATTGTGGGCTGCTATAACCAACGGGGTGCAGATGCCCTTTTGGATCACTGCATTTATATCTTTTGGATAAATACCTAATGATGCAAAGGCTGGGTTGTAGGGTACCTCTACTCTATGTTTAACTTTTTAAGGAACCTCCATATTATTTTCTGGAGTGGCTGTACCAGTTTGCTTTTCCACCAACAGTGTATGAACGTTAATACACATAATACATATAGTGTGTACACAAAATATTTTACTCATTTGTACTCGATTTAAAAAGTTTGGAGACCACTGTAAGTTATAACTTCTGAGAGTGAAATTACCAACTGATATGCTATTCGGTTCAAAGTGCAAAGTATTTGGTATTTTGCACAGTATCTTTTGAGCTATTTGGTTGTCGTTTTTCTAAAGTACCAAAAACACTTAAAATGAAGTTAGATTTTCATAAGGTCATATATACATTTGAATAAAGAATTCAAGAGATTTAATCTCAAAGTATGGGCACTAAGATGTATTTCATAATACTTCTTCATATCTTATCACCTTTGAGTTTCTTGGCAGAGAAGGACTGAATTTAGAAACATAATGATTTTTGTTATCAGGGTGCTCCTGGTCCCTCTCTCAGTCAGCCTTCAAAAGAACATTGTGAAGATAAACACAATTTTTAGGACTTATCGATCATCATTTTTCAGTAAAAGAGTATAACATCTTACAAAAAAGTTTCAGATTCAGTTTCAGTTTTTAAAAAGCTAGTACAATTAGTTTTCCTGTCTTCCGTTTATGATTTTGGGATCAAAATTGCCCAGAGGTACAGTGATGACTCTCCAACATTAAATTCTTATCTGATATTCTATCAAATTTCTGTTTCCTGTTGAAGTGTTCAGAATTTCAGATCAAGCACGAGTCATGATTTAGGAACAGAGATTTAGGGACTGAGTTACAAAATTAGAACAGTAATGCACATATGAATATAGGACCAGAACACACACACACACACACACACACACACATCCATTTTAGTATGACTAATAAAAATACAAAGAAGAAAAGAAATAAGTATTTCTTTAAAACCTGGAGGATCTGATGATGGGGGAAGATCATAAAACATATCAAAAAAGAAAAATTAATTATTTGGAGCTTAAGCTGTGAGAATGCCATGTATATTCTTTGTATTAATCATATTTCATATAACATCTTATTTTGATGTTAAAGAATATAAAAATAAAAAGAATGTTAAGGGTCACTGAGGATTTCTATTTTCCTTTTTATTTTTTTAAAGATTTTATTTATTTATTTGACAGAGACAGAGACAGTGAGAGAGGGAATATAAGTGGGGGGAGTGGGAGAGGGAGAAGCAGGCTTCCTGCTGAGCAGGGAGCGGGATGTGGGGTGATGCGGGGCTCCAGCCCAGGACCCTGGGATCATGACCTGAGCTGAAGGCAGATGCTTAACAACAGCCACCCAGGTGGCTCCAGGACATCTATTTTTCTAATTATTTTTTCTAAAGCCAGGAAATTCTCAAGGGAAATTATTCCCTCGGGGGTGGAGGGGGGAACATTTTGGGAGGTAGTCAGCGGGAGGGAACTACCTGTTTAAGAAGGCTCTGACTTTTTATTTGATATATATTAATTAATGTATGTGTGTCTATCTGTGAATAGTGAATGCTTTCCAGAGATAGCTGGTGATATAACTACAAAGAGTACCTAGAGATTTTTATGGAGTCTTAATGTATGCAGTGCCTGCAGTCTTAATTTCCACACTTGTATATAATTTTTCCCCCAAAGCCTAATCCTTCAGGAGAGTTACTGACTATGCAACTCTAAGTAGAGAACAATAAAGTCATGATGAGATATAGATGTTGGGTAGTTGGCTAAATTCATTCAAGAGCTAGATGATTTCTGCCCCGTAGTCGCTCTGACAACAAAATTAAAGTTTATTTGCGATTATAGAATATGCTACTGTTCATAGAAATAACATAGAAGATAGAAAAAAAATCCTATAAATGTTAAATAGGGGGATGGGAAGTCTAAGGCGATGAATGAAAATCAATTATAGACTTTCAAATGCAAAGATTACAGTTGATAAATTTTAGTGTGTTTTGCGAGGTAGAGGGTTGGGAGGAAATGTGTGTGCGCGTGTGTGTTTTTCTTCCTTTCAAATTTCTACAGTTAAATGCTCCAGGACGGGTAAGGAAGGAACAGAAAACTTGTTACCCATCTGTCATTATTGATTGCTTGCTAATTTCTTGCTTTTCTTTTTTCTTTTTTTTTTTTTACCTGCTTTTATTTTCTTTTAAAAACAGTTAACAAAACACAGCATATTCCCACATCTCTCTCCTGTGCCTTTGCCCTAAGCAAATGCTCCTCCCCACCCCAATTCTGGTTATTTTTATGTACTGTTTTAGTAATACAAAAATATTCATTAAAGGAGCAGATCAAAGGTTATAGCACTGAAATCTACCAACAAGGATTATACTATTTAATGGAAGCAAAACTTCGGAAGAATAAATAAATCAAAATACACTAAGCCTGCTAATGAATTATAAGGGACATAAGGTGAGCAGAAATAACAGGATTGATCTTTGATATCCATATTTCAAAACCATTTCTGCAAATTCATTTGTCATGTTAAATCAGTTTTGGAAATGCTCTTTCTCTGATTTTTGGAAAGAAGGAAACTGATACTTTGGTATTGCAAGGCAGATAGTCTTCATTTGTTACTTGGTGCCAGGTGGTTCAATAGAACCACTTTAAGTTTCCCACCTTTTTGTGATTTGATAGCTAAACATGTATTTTGACATCTTTTGAATAAATTGTTTCATACCTTCATTAGCATCAAAATGGTAACACATAAAGCATTTGTCATTCTTGCTGCTTTTAAATCTTTCTGTAGCCTCAAGATCTGCACATAAGCCTTAAGTAATCTTTATTCTAGGTCATTTCATCTTTAGGAATATTATAATACTTTGGAATGAATGGAGTCTTGGCTTTGTCATTCATACAGACTTATAACTACCAAGCAAAAAAATAGTGAAACGGATAAAAGGTAAGAGAAGGAGAGCAATATCTTCTTCAGGGAATTTTTAAGATAAATATTGATCTGTTTTCTAAAACTCATTGTAAGCTACTATATTAGTTATCAACAAATACTAGTCATGGTCCCTCTGCCTGCCAGATAAATAATATAATAATACCACATCACGAATGGTAGGGGAAATGCCAATTTCTTTTTCCCTGTTCCTCGTAAATGAAACTGTTAGTTATAGCATGATAGCTATAAAACAGAAATTTAAAAATAAAGTAGGCTGGCATTAAGAAGAAAGGAAAAGAAAACAAAAGAAATCCTTAAACCGAGTGTTTTTTTTTTTTTTCGGTATAGCTATATGAAGTCTCCATACATAAAATTATCCTATGCACTGTGTATATCAACATTCTAGAATGGAAATTTAACAGAACAGACACATTTCATGTTGCTAACTAAAGCTGATCGACAGCGAGGTTAAGTAAATCATAATCAGGATTTTAACACACCATAGAAAAGTCATTCCTTCAAACAGCCTGTACCATGCCTGACACCCAGGAAACAGCCAGCGACTCCACCTTAAACAGACTACAGTATAAATATGTAATCACTTTATGGAAAATTTAAATTAATGTTATAAAGACCTCCATCTCTGTTGAATAACAGAATAAATGGCATTCTTTTTATTTTGTTCATATAAGATGGACCAGCCCTGCTGGCTTCCCAAGCTTCCCGAATTGCCTCTATCCCTGTCTGTGTCCCTGGTCCCCCCCAGACCTGCACTGGCTATGATGTCTCTAGTGCCCACCATAGCTTGAGACGAATGACTGACTGGGGGACTGACTAAATGAATCCATGTTTGTTGTCTTCCTACAACCATATTTTCTGCTTATAATAGTTTATGAGGATTTGCTTTTGGTACTGTTTTTGTCCTTCATTTTATAAAAGAAGACTGATTTAGAAAATGTTCATTATAATGTGGTATTTTAATGTAAAAAAAATAATCAGAAAAAGAGGAAATGGATGAAAAGCGATTGCCTGGTTTTAATGATGGACAGCGGCTATGGCATTTCTGATGGCGCTTATGTTTTTCTCAAGTAGCTTTCTCAGAATAGTTTCAAGAACTTCAAACATGCCTTTCATCCTCATGTTATCTCTGTGATACGTGAAATATTTTCAATATCACCATATAACAGCTTGGAAGGCAGGCAGGTCTGAAAGACAGAAGTCCAGAAATGTTTTCCATTTGACCAAATGTTTTTTTTCTGGTTTTGGACTTGGCTCATTTTCATTTGACCTGATCAACATTTGCTTTACTCTAGGGCACTGTTTTGATTTTTATTTGTGTAGCTTTCTATTTGCTATAGCAGAGGTTTTTAAAAAATGGCTTCTACTTTGTTTTTGTTTTTAAATCTTCGAGTGTCAGGAAGAGGTGGTTAATGACGTAGAAGTTTAACAGCTACAATTTATTTGTAATTTCACATTTATGTACATTAGTCATATTGATTTATTGCCCTTCTCTTTAGTCTTGCTCAGAGAGGCAAGGTGAAAGACTTTTTTTTTATTTTTTGTAAAGATTTTATTTATTTGACAGACCCCAGCCGAAGGCAGAGGCTTAACCCTCTGAGTCACCTAGGCACCCCAAGGTGAAAGACTTTTAAGAACAACTCTGCAGAGGACATCCTGGTGGCTCAGCTGGTTAAGCGTCTGCCTAGGGCTTGGGGGTCAGATCCACGGTCCTGGGGCCCAGCCCCAGGTCCAGCACCCTGTTCTGCAGGGAGCCTGCTACTCTCTCTCCCACCCATTGCTCATGCTCTGTCTCTTTCTCTCAAATAAACAAACAAAATCTTAAACAAACTCTGCATGATAGCATCAACTTTACAAATGCCCTAAAATGAACTTAAAAACACAATTTTCCTCAGGAATGATTATTGGCTACAGGTAGCTCAGGAATGCAAAGTGACCACACCTACACACACCCGTGCTCACAGCACACAGGCTCATTCATAGTTGTGTACTGCACACCTTTCAGGACACTACCCCAATCTCAATATACTTTATAATCTTAAAATATGTACACCTAACAACACATACTTTATATATATATTTTAAGATTTTATTTATTTGAAAGAGAAAGAGAAAGTGAGCACAAGTAGAAGGGCAGAGGAAGAGAGAGAACAGGCTTCCTGCTCAGGCTCTATGTGGGGCTCGATCCCAGGACCCTGGGATTATGACCTGAGCCAAAGGCAGATGCTTAACCAACTGAGCAACCCAGGTTCCCCTATACTTCTATATAAAAATTGAAAAGGAAGATCTCACTGAATTTATCAGGACTCCAGATTTTCAGAAAATGTAAATTTCAACTTCAGAAGATGTTGAAAAATTATTGGTTTTAAATCCAAGAATATACTATTTTCAAGGGCATGGCTTTAAAAAAGAAACCTAGGAAAGTTGGTTTTCCCACAAATCAATTCTTAAATGGGAAGGACTTCCATTTTCCGTTAAAAGAAACCCTATGGCAGATTCCTTCCTCTCCTGAACTCGTCAATGATGAAATCTCACCTTTTAGAAACTTTACTATGTCTGCAATAAGACTCCTACTGTGCAGTAAACCAATGTTTAATGAGATTTTGATAATTTAATGCATGTCAGAATAAATACCTTTCCTGTTTGCTTGCTTTCCTTTATAAGAAGATATATTTTGAGTAAAATATCCTTGGGCTTCCCTCCTACCAAAGACTTCAACACCCTGCAAGCTGATGTGGAAAGTAAAGAAATGTTATTCATGACAAGGAAAATGGCTAATGAGGATGGAAAATGTGCCAGTGAGGGACATCTTCACTCTGGAGGGCACCCGTAAATGACCTAGTCAGTGTTCTTCCACTGTTGTAATAGTTCCTTAGGAAAGCTTTTTTTTTTTTTTTTTTTTTACATTTTCAGAACTATATTGGCAAGCTTCGAGGATAGCTGTCCTATTTGTTTTGTTTGGTGGCCTTGCAGCCCTACATTGGGAAACACAGCCAGTGGTGTGTGGTGATTTGTTGGTGTTTCAGGCTTCCCTTCTTACTGGAGGAACTGGCGTGCTGTCAAGTCTTTCTGAAGAGCCCTTATTTCTGCAGCAGCAGAGTTGACTGGAGCGCAGCAGTCCTGCCAGATGCATGCATGCCCTCCCCCAACCCCCGGCAATGTTTTCTTCTTCAGGAACATTGAAGGCCACTCATGGGGGAAGGTGTAGGGAGACAAACCAATTACCACTTCCGGGGGCTGGGGTGGGGGGTAGGATTTGACCCCTTTGTGCTCTTATCTTCTTCCACTTCCAACTTCACTGATTTACATCTGCTGGGTTCCAGAGGAGGTAAAAAGGAGAGGAGAAAACACTTCATTTGAGTGCTTGTGGCTACAAATGAGTGACAATAGATGGGTCTCAGTGAGACAGCTTTGATAACAGTCTTAGTTCATGACTGGGGGTCAGAAAATGTCATCCCAGCACCACAGACGCACACAGCACTCGATCAATCACACAACCGCTAGGAAGACTGCACAAACAACGTATGCTTCTTGTTCATTTGGACATTCTCTCACTCATTAGACAAATAATTTATTGAGTACTATCATGGGTCGGGCACTGTTCTACGCACTAGCATTCAGGCAGTGAACAAAACAACTCCAAATCCCTGCCCTTTGGAAGCTTACATGCGGAGCCCACATTCTCTACATTCTTTTTTTTTTAAATAGTGCATAGAAGCATCTCTTTTAAAAAAGATTTTATTTATTTATTTATTTATTTATTTGACAGAGAGAGATCAAATAGGCAGAGAGGTGGGCAGAGAAAGAGGGGGAAGGAGGCTCCCCATTGAGCAGAGAGCCCAATGTGGGACTCATCCCAGGACTCTGAGATCATGAGGCTTAACCCTCTGAGCCACCCAGGCACCTCTGTCTACATTCTAAGACAATAAAACTGCTGGGCCATTTCCCAAATGTCTTATAAAATAAATTTTAAATTAAAAAATAATTAACATGGGGAAATTTTCTGTCTTGGTGCAAGGCTGGGAGAATTTGAATTCAAGTATTAAGTGTGGGAAAATTAAACCTCCAAGAGCTATGAAAATACATTCCTTTATATGTATGCTTCAAGAAATATTGCCATGGTAGAGCATTGAAGGTGAAACAAAGTTCAAAGAAAATAGAGAATCCACATTTTCATAGAGTTCCATGTTGAGGACAACATATTAAACAGTGGGTCTTAGAAACCACAGGTGTTTTTCACTCAACATATAGAGCTAGTGCATAAGGTCATGGAGTGACCTGCCTAGTTTTCTGTCTGCTTCTACAAAAGCCATGATTGATTCCCCAGCATGCGCATGGAAGAGATGCTCAAGTCATTCAACTGCCATCAGGTTGCAGAAGTGGGTCCACAAGAGAGGCGGCTGGCAGTGAGCATGGTGGCACAGGGCCTTCTGCCAGCCACCTCCCCCCGTGGCACCTCTCATCCATCCACACTGCTTCCCTGGTAAGGTGTCCTAGATGATTTTCCTCACTGTACTCCCTTGCCACTCCCATCTTCCCTGCATGCTGCAGCAAGTGAACCTTCTACGATACTACCCCCACTAGTGGCTTTCCTACTCGAGAGACCCAATCCCCTCTCCTTGCTGGGCTTTCACCAAGTCAGTCTGGTAATAACCACAATGATAATGTTAACAACAATATTTTCTATTTTCAGTTCTATAATTGTTAGTACACAGAAGATCTCATTTGATGAAAATTATCCCCATTGACAGAGGGGGACCCTCAATTTTGGAAAGGACAAGTGATCTGCTCAAAGCCGCTCAGCTGCCAAGTAGAGCAAAAAGGGTTAGAGCCCAAATCTGAATTCTAAACCATTTCTCTAGTTGCTGTTTCTCCTTTTATGAGATGCTCTTTGCTCAAATGTGTTTCTAGTTCCTACCACTGGCTAATCTCCTCCTGACTGGTAATGCTCTCGTGGTCAGTTTGCCCTATCCCTGTACCCACTGGGACCTGCCTGCATTCCCAGGCCCACTGAAAGGTCCCTTCCTTCCCACGGTCTTCCTGGGAGCTCCTGCAACATTTGCCTCTTCTTTCTCTGAAATATTTACCCTAGTAAAGTGCAATCCAGGTTTTTTGAACCTCAGAATTACTGATCCACTGAACCAAAGAATTCTTTGTTGCATAGGACCCATCCTATATGTTGCAGGGAATTTATCAGCTTCTCCACCAATTAGATGCTACCAGTAGTACCTTCCAGTTATAACAAGCAAAAATGTTTTCAGACATGGCCAAAACCATCCCTGGTTGAGAATCACTGGCTAAATGTTGTTGTTCTCCAGTTGAAGGATGTGGATCAGGTATGTCTCCCCATGAGATCTGAAGTGTGGGCAGGATATTTGTATTTTGTTCATATTTCTTGAAGATGTTCTGCATTCAGTATGTGTTATAGACCCTTCTCTCACCTTCCAGTTTCAAACTGGAGCCACCAATCATATCTTCATATTTCTGGTTGACTTGGAGTTATATAATGTAGTCACTAAAAACCTAGGTTATAGAATTATAAGAAATGGCTATAAATATCACCTCTACCACTTATTAGTATCTCTGTGAGACCCTTGCTTGATTTTCTGTTTATCTATGTCAGCATTTTCCAATGGAAATATAATATAAGGCACATTAACAAAGTAAAAAGGAATAGTGAAATCAGATTTATAATATTTTTTAATCCAACATACCAAAAAACTTATCATTTCCAAATGTACTTAATATAACAATGACTAATGAGATGTTTGACATTCTTCTTTTTGTATTAAGACTCTGAAATCCAGTGTATATTTTCCTTTTTCAGCAGATCTCAATCACAATTAGGCACACTTCAAGTGCGAACAACCACATGTGTCTGGCGGCTATCCGATGTGTAGTTTCTCCCATTAGGCTATGAACATCTTCAGGGTGGAGACTGCCCTACTAATTTTGTATTTTAAAAAGATTACAAATTATCTTTTAAATAAATTACCCTGATTTTCCTGGGTCAAAATCTTGAGTTCTCTCTGACTTCTTTTTCCCACTTTGGAAAGAAACCATTTTAGCCCTTATATAACATTAAGGAAATCAATCTCCCCCCTTGAATGGGTTTCTTATAGAGAGAAAACAGACATGTATGAACAACTGAAAAAAAAAGCAACATACAATTATTAAGTAAAACACTTTTGGCTTTTAAAACTGAATGGTTCAGGGAAAGAACTGTCTCTTCAACAAATGATGCTGGGAAAACTAGATAGCCACATGCAAAAGAATGATGTTAGACCCTTACCTCATGCAATATACACAAATTAACTCAAAATGGATCAAAGATCTACATTTGAGAGGTACAACTATAAAACTCTTAAAAAGAAATCAGAGTTGTAAATGTCCACGATCTGGGATCTGGTAAGGGATGCTTAGGTATGACACCAAAAGTACAAGCAATAAACAACAAAAAAAGCCTTAGGCAAATTGGATTTAAAATTAAGACTTTGGTGCCCTATTAAGGGAGCAAAAAGACAATCCACAGAATGGGAGGAAATATTTGCAAATCCATAGCCATTTCTCCAAAGAAGCTCAGCAAATGGCAACAAGTACCTGAAAAGATGCTCCAGGTCAATAGCCGTCAGGGATTTGCAAATCAAAACCACAAGGAGCTATCACTTCATACCCACTAGGATGGCTGTAAAAAAAAAAAAAAAAAAAAAAAAAAAAAAAAAAAAAAGGAAAATAACAGATGTTGGCAAAGATGTAGAGAAATTGGAAGCTCGTCCATTGTTGGTAAAAATATAAGATGATGCAGCCTCTGCAAAAGACAGTGTGGTAGTTCCTCATTAAATTAAAAATATAATCATAAGACCTAACAATGCTACTTTTAGGTGTACAGCCAAAAGAACTGAAAATAGGTGTTCAAACAGAAACTTGCCTAAGGATGTTCATAGCAGCTAAAAAATAGCTAACTAGCTAAATATATTTTGTGAGAAATTTATTTTCACGAGAGCTGAAAAGTATAAACAATCCAATGGATGGATGAATATAATGTAGTATAATCACAAAATGAAACATTATTCAGTCAGAAAAAGGGAGTGAAGCACTGACACATGCTACAACATGGAAGAACTTTGGAAAGGTTATGCTAAATGAAAGAAACCAGACTCAGAAGGCCACATGTTATGTAATTCCAGTTATATGAAATATCCAGAACAGGTAAATCCATAGAGACCACATGATTAGTGGTTTCTAGATGCTGGGGAGCTACAGAAATGGGGAATGACTGCTTCATGAAAATGCTGGTTTCCTTTTGGGGTGATGAGAATGTTTTGGAACAGTGGCATAACACTGTGAATGTACTAAATGCTTCTGGATTATACATTGTAAAATGATTAAAATGGTGGTTTATTTTTTTTAAAAGATTTTATTTATTCATTTGACAGAGAGAAACACAGCCAGAGAGGGAACACAAGCAGGGGGAGTGAGAGAGGAAGAAGCAGGCCTCCCGCTGAGCAGGAAGCTCGATGTGGGGCTCGATCCCGGGTCTCCAGGATCATGACCTGAGCCAAAGGCAGTCGCTTAACCAACTGAGTCACCCAGGCACCCCTAAAATGGTGATTTTTTTATGTTTTGTTCATTTTACCATAATAAACCCAACTGAATGATTGATAACGGTTTCAGGGGTGGTAGTAGCAATAAGGAACTTTTTGAACAATGTAGGTTTCTAACCATAAAGAATATATAAAATCCTAATTTTCAGCAAAGAAGGATATGATAAAGACAGAAGCTGAGCAGAATGGCTTGTGGGTCAGTGGGGTTCATTCGGAAATGCTCTTTATGTTTAAAGTGTCTTTACATTCTATTATCTACAACATTCTATAATTCTGATCCAAGCAGGAATTGTTGTAAAGCACAAAGTATATTGTCATAGAGACCAAACACTCCCCAATTGTTAAATATAACTATCAGTAAGTGAACACAGAAAACAGGATGACATGTTCTTTGAATCTTGTAATCAGATATTATGCTCTTACTGCTCTGAAAAAAGAGGCAAATAGTCCTTGAAATCACTCACAGTTTATCAATTTTTACAGTATTTGTTTCAATATGGTGTTGCTGTGGAGGAGAGAGGTGAGGACACACACAGCCTATTTATTTTTTCTATCTCCAGAGTGAATCCATACATCATGGCTTTAGGAACTGAATACAGGCAATTTGTCTTCGATCTATTATTGCATTAAAGTATAACCTGAAATATACAGAGTTCAAAATGGGAATTGCTAACCATTCACGTGGACATCAATAGCCTTGGGAAGTATGATGGCGGGCTCTGCTGGGGAAGCTCAGTGAGAGCCCCAGGGGCACAGTGGAGAACGTCAGGAAGACTGGCTGCCGGCTGAGTGATGAGAGGCAGCCACACGGAAGGTGTTGGGTGATGAGCATTTTAAACTGAATGGCATAGATTTGGGCCACAGAAGGACTGGAGGTTACTCCTACGCAGAAGGCAAAGGGTCTATCTTTTGAGTCTTCACTTCTTAGCCACTTTAAACTCATTGGTTTTCTCAGTCCTGAACTAAGGTCATCACCTTTCACAAGTTTTCCCTACGAACTAAACAAATGCTGTCGTGCCACCTCCTGGGCAGCTCTGCGGGGGGTGAGGGGGTGTTAGGCACCACTGACCTAGCTGACTGCTGCCCGCGGCACACCCAAACAGAGACAGTGAGACTGGGAAGAGGACTCAGATACTGGCTCTCTGCCAGAAAGCTCCCTCAAGGCCCATTCTACTCCCTTGGGAAAACTGTTTCCAAAGGTGCTCCATTTCTTAATATCAAGGAAAGCATTGCCAAGTAGAAGTTAAACTCAAGCTGTTCTTCTAAGAGACAACCAAGAATCTGATATCTGAGAGGGCCTTTTTATTATTTTCATCAATTAATATCTCTTGGCAACCTCCGGCATTCATGGTATTGTGCAATGGAATATATTACAGAGAATTGTATTACATTAAAAAAAAAAAACCTTGAAGCCATCCTCAAAAATATTTCTATGAAATCTCTTAATCATCTGTTCTTGCTATCAAAAGTAAGAAAAAGGCTAAAGGAAGGGCCATGTCTTAAATCCCTATAGTTTATAGAGGAAAGTCAAACCTAGAAAGGGGATTGGTATAAATGATGCTCTATTAGATTTTGAGCTCTTATGCTAAACATTTTGAGAAAGGAAAATGACATTCCATATCAGCAAGTTGTTGAGTATACTAATATATATGTATATATGAATATATAATATATATTTGTTGAGTATACTGAAATATATATATAAATATATATTAAGATTTTATTTATTTATTTGGCAAACAGAAACACAGCTAGAGAGGGAACACAAGCAGGGGGAGTGAGAGAGGGAGAAGCAGGCTTCCCACCGAGCAGGGAGCCCGATGTGGGTCTCGATCCCGGGTCTCCAGGACCATGACCTGAGCCGAAGGCAGACACTTAATGACTGAGCCACCCAGGCGCCCCAAGTATGTTGATATTCTATGTAAGTTAGACACAACTTTGAAAAGGCAGTAAGATATTAACTTTTTTTTAAATTTTTCCCCTCAGACCTTGCCATTTAGATTGCTCTATCATCAATAGTACCCGAATTTTACCTGCTAAAATTATAAAAGTGTTTCTGAAATCTGAGTACCACCTGGTGATTCCAGAATTGCTGCTTCTCACTATAGTTTCCCTCCAGACTCTGCTGCTTATTTTCTTGTGTTACTGCTATTCTATGCCATTCAACTTTCTATGTATTGTATGTAGCATCTTCTTTCTCTGTTAAGAGGAGCTCAGGATTTAGAATTGAACAGACTTGGGAGAAATTCTATTTCTACCACTTTCTGCAATCTTCCTTATTATTTGACCCTCAACTTCTTCATTTGCAGAATGGGGTGGGTCACACTAATAGGTTTGTTAAAGGATAATGTGAGGGTGCCTGGGTGACTCAGTTGGCTGAGCAACTGCCTTCGGCTCAGGTCATGATCCTGGAGACCCGGGATCGAGCCCCACATCGGGCTCCCTGCTCAGCAGGAAGCCTGCTTCTCCCTCTCTCACTCCCCCTGCTTGTGTTCCCTCTCTGGCTGTGTTTCTCTCTGTCAAATAAATAAAATCTTAAAAAAAAAAAAAGGATAATGTGAAAGACTATCACATATTACAGAGCAATGCACAGGGCAGAAACTCAATAAAATTCATTCTTCTGACCCATCAGACTGGAATTGTTCTGTCTTGCTAAGTCCTTCAGTTGGTGCCTGATATTTTACATACCATCTCTGCACATAAGTCAGCTGTGTCTGTGTTTTTTTTTTTTTAAAGAATGGTAAATGATTATTTAAACACAATAATCTATTTACCTTATTGGAACCCTGGTTTTTATGTTATGCCTATTTATGCTCATTCCCTTGCTATTTTTCTATAATATAACAAAGATTAAAAATTCTAGAAGAAAAAAATGGACTACCAATGATATTCATTAAATACAGTAAAAAGAGAATATATAAATCTAACTTTAGTTTAACATAATGTTCCAAACCAAACTATCAGCATTAATTGGTATAGAAACTTTCTTTGTACACATTTTGCACAGGAAACTTTAAAAAAGAATTACTTAGTTGGCTAACACCATTGGAATGTCCATTTCCAATAAACAATGAACACTCCATTTTATTGGTCTGCTAGGAATACGTACATATGAAAGTAGAGTATTATAATCTGAAAAATTTATTTTAGCCTTAAAGTCTTTAAAACTGGCTTCAACCATTCCTATTTTTATATTGCTTTTAATTTTTCAGTGGTTAGTACATTTTAGTAAAAGGTGCAGAGTTTTAAATTACACAGTAAAACAGAAACAAATCAAAAGATTTCCTAAAAATGTGAAGAATGTCTGAAACCAACTCTAATAAAAAGCGAAATATACTGAAGGTATGTGTAAGAAGCTGTTTCTTTTTGTGCATTTATTTTGCCTTGAATTGCCATGATCAGATTATGTAATTTTTGGAGTGACTATGCGTTCTCAGGGTGTATAAAATAACTGACAAACATGCACATTTTTTAAAAATAAAAACATTTGGGATTTTTTGATTAGAAGTTATTTAGTATTTCAAAGAAACTCTTTCCATTTAAATACCTGACAATTTTAGAGCATGGTGGTCATTAGAGCCCGAGTTTTTTTTTACTGGGCATAGATCATATGTCACATTTGTCCTTCACCACCTTCTAGAAAACAAAGCTATCTATATGGCTTGCACTGGCTAACAGGGTTTTTTTTTTTTTTTTTTTTTTTTTTTTTTTTTTTTTTTTTTTTTTTTTTTTTTTTTTTTTTTTTTTTTTTTTTTTTTTTTTTTTATTTTTTTTTTATTGTTACTAAATTTTTTTTCCCAGTGTTTCAAGATTCATTCCCCATTCCCCACACCCAGTGCTCCCCGCTTTAGGTGTCCCCAGTACCCACCACCAGGCTCTCCCATCCCTCCACCCCCCTCCCTCCAAGTCCCTCAGTTTGTTTCTGTGTTCAAAGTCTAACAGGGTTTTTTTAAGGAGAAGTCTTTAAGAGCTAACCATGGAAAAATTATAGGAAAAAATTCTGCATACTCGAATGTGCATGACAGGGTGAATGGAATGTAGAATATAAGAAATGTGAGGAAGCTGGAAAAGTAGTGGTCAAGATTATGGAGATACTCAGTGCCAAGAAGAAGCATTTGAACTTTATTTTAAAAACAGTAGAGGAAGGTCTATGAGCATAAAAATGAAGTGACCAGAGCTGGGGCAGAGTACAGGCTGGAAAGATTTGAGGTGCATGCTAGAAAAAGCCTAAGCAAAAATAATTGTGATGGCCTATTAAGGGCATTTCTGGTGGCAAAAAGAGAAAGAAAAGAGAAGTGGGCTCACATCAGACACTGAAGCTTCTAGCACTTTGATATTAGACTTTGAGCTTCCAGAACCAGGAGAAATAAATGTTTGTTGTTTAAGCCAAACCAAACCAAACAAAACAAGAAGTTACTTAGAGTCAGGTGAATACAAGAAATACTCATTCACTCTTCCAAGGAGGCTGAAATTCTTTGGGGGAAATTGAATTTGTTTGCTCTATAAGGCAAGCATGCAGCTTTTGTAAAAATAGTGAAACTTCTACAAAAACAGTGCATATCTTGTTTTTTTGAGATCAGAGTCTCATTTTCTAGAGGATCTCATTGTTTACAATCAGATTTCAGTCCTGCTGGGAAAATAGCTTACCCATGAAATAAGTGGCACTAAATCCCATTAATTTTTGTGTGTCTCTGCTGCTGTTGGGGGTATGTAAAATTCTTTGCAAAGTGAGAACAAATGGTGCAGACTCCTCTGTTTATGACGGACTTGAGAGTGAGCCTAAGTAGTATTTGAGAGCTACAAATACCAGTGACGTTAATTTCAGAAGAATATCCATGATTGTTTATGGGGAAGGGCAGGCTCAGACAGGTTTTGACATGTGTATCCCTGTCTGGCAAAACTTGGACACGGGGTGGGGAGCTTGATGTGGTAGTCAAAGGTGAATTCTATTCTGGGAAGGTTCTGATTTGTTTTTCCTGCACTGCCCACTTCCTTACTCAAGGAGCTACTTCCTCCTAAACAACATTTCCTCACTCCTCCAATAATAGCACAGGACGGGGTGTATAGTAAAGGTGAGAGATGGCAGTATCCATAGGAGTGAGTGCTTACACGTTTTCTCTCTTCCTGCTGTCTCTACTATAGTTGCTTCTCCCAGGGTCGATGGCTAAGTTACTAACCCCTAAGTAAGTTAACCACCAAGGACACAACCAAAAGGAATCTTGCACGTAATTACAGAAGATGGGCCCTTGGATTATGGGCTCTGCCATTCTTTTCTTCGCTAGGTTTTCAATGAGTTTTCCTATTTCTATCAGGAAATGAAAGGCCAATCTGAAGAATTCTTGGAAAGCCCAGCCACTTAGTCTCAAGGAATTAAAGTCTGCTGCATAGGTTGCACAGGACATACGTGTCTGTTTCTTTTATACCTCTGTGTGATTTTAAATATAAAGCTGATATTCTTATGTAAAGTTGGGAGTTCTGCCTTTAAGAAAATTGTATTTCTTTTTTTTTTTTTTTTTTGAGATTTTATTTATTTCACAGAGCGAAACACAGCTAGAGAGGGAACACAAGCAAAGGGAGTAAGAGAGGGAGAAGCAGCCTTCCTGCTGAGCAGGAAGCCCTATGTGGAGCTTGAACTCAGGACTCCGGGATCATGACCTGAGCCTAAGGCAGCCACTTAATGACAGAGCCACCCACGTGCCCCAAGAAAATTCTATTTCTTTTTTCCAAAGTGGCTCTTAACCAAGAGCAAGTTTCCCCTGGATTGCTGAAGTAGCCCTAACTCTTTCAAAGGCTTCCTTCCCCAGGCACTTCAACTAATGTCATCATCACATTTACATCTGAAGATTTCCCAGACACGGTAAGTCAAGAGATTTGTCCAACAGAGTTTAGGAAGGAATGTGAACAATCTGGCTGTCACCTACAAGCAGGGAGGGCAAACATTTCATTCATTCCCTTTCCCCTGTACAGGTATTTCTGACCTCACCACTGGTTGAAAGGGAGCTAAAAACTCTAAATTGAGTATATAGTACATAGATGGTGAGATTTCCATGTCTAAGAGTTCATTTTTGCTAAAAAACAAAAATTAAAAAAATGGAGATTTCCCCCCCCCCACAGTTGGACAATTGCTATTTTTCCAAAAATTGATTAATAATTTTGAATGTGACACTCTTAGTATTAATTTCAATTTATATTTTTAGTTTTCTCTAGGAAATTAAAGGTACTTTCACATATGCTTTCATATTCTGTTAGAGACAGAAATTAGTGCTTCTTACATGATAGTGAACAGCACATGCATTTATATAACACTTTATAATCCAAAGAGATCTGGTCTACTGTAATCTTTAATATTCATGCCAATAGACTGACTAAACTTGACTCAGAGAGCAGTTACCCTTCCCCACAGCTGACTACACAGTCCACTTGCATGGTCAGGCTCAGAATTTAAATTCTGGTAGTGTGAACTTTGCTTCCCAAGCCACCAATTCTGTCCTTTGGGGAAGATGCTAAAAGCCCTTTCTGAAAGTCACAAAAATGTGGCAATCATAGGTTCTAGATTTTCCAGCATGGTCTATATATACAATATTCTCTATTACCAGACCATGGGAACTGTCTCATTTCCGAGGATATTTTTCTCTGTGTGGATGGAAGCTACTGGATTTTTTTTTCTGCCACTAACACAATTTTGAGTCCCTCTTGACTCTGAAACCTTGGCAACCCTGGAAAATGCTTGGGCATTGATCTGAGGAAAGATCCTGGTCTACTTTAGCAGATTGTTCTAGGTATAGACTTGATTGACTCTGAGCCTTCCTCAAGTGGTTTGAATCAGTCTTGGGTATAGACTAAACTGGGACTCCATGCACTAATACTGTGAGGTGGTACTCTCCATTACAACTGTGGCAAAAGACTGGGCTCAAACGAAAAATAGTTCATTAGTACTGTGTACTCTGTAGGGGATGGGGACAGTACCGCCTACTGAGCTTAATCTGTGGTTCCTGCTTGCTTTAATGATAATATTCACAAAAACAACTCATCCTACTTTTACATAGAGCCTCACATGGTGATCAGCAACAGGACCTGTAACACCATGTCCTTATTGCTACCTCTCTCCTCAGACACCAGGAGATCACATCTTTTCTTATGCCCATCCCCCCTCATATTTAGGCCCCAATCCATATCATCTCAGAGATCATGCAGCAGAAACCTACAGGCCACACAAGCAGGAACAGGAATCTTAGTGGATTTCCTAGATGATGAAGATAAACCCGGGAGAAGCTTGTGGATTGCCTAAGGTTACACAGCAAGTTAAGTGCAAAGTATGTGTACCGTTCTCGAGGGTGTATATATGCATCACTGCTGGGTAAAAACTCAAGAAATAGCCTCTCTGGTTGTACTGCATTCCCCCACATCAGTGTACATGGTCAGGGGAAAAGACCTACGTGTTACAAGATATGACAAAAGTTCAAGTTTTTTGGATGTTTCATATTATGTGATTATCACTATATGATAGCATAGACAGTGATTTTACTTCTCATCTCATATTCAGATATCACATACAAATGTGCACAAATTGTCAAAAAAATCACCTATATAACTGGTTTGATGGCTTTTGTATTTTGTTTAATGAACTTTGGCCTGAATATTTTGGCATTTACGTAGCTGGTGTTTAGGCTGAACTTAGTCTTAAGTGTGACAAAGTACTTCACTGAATGTCTCCATGCCTTTTCCCTTTCCCTCCTGTTTTTTTTTTTAATTAGTAAATGGGATAATTGTAATATATATCTGTATTTCACAGAGCTGATTACAACAGATTCTGTATATCATACTTTGTAAACTCTGTGTATACAAACATGACTAATTACTGTTACAACAAAACTGAAATGGCCATGGTAACTTTACTAAGTTCTTGTTCTAATATTATTATGTTTTTTTCTCTTTGATTTTGTATATTTGGCAAGAAGAGGATTCCAAAATAGACTTTATTTCCTCTATTGTGACTCATGATTCCTTTTTAAGGAGTTTCCAGTTCAAATAAACAGGAAATGCACAATTCCCAAAGAGCATTTAAATAAAATTAAAAAGAGAGAGATTCTGAAAATTATGTATTTGATAAAGGATTTGTTTGTTTTTTAATATTTTATTTATTTATTTGACAGAGAGAGAGATCACAAGTAGGCAGAGAAGGAGGAGGAAGCAGGCGCCCCACTGAGCAGAGAGCCATGCTGGCCTCGATCCCAGGACCCTGAGATCATGACCTGAGCCGAAGGCAGAGGCTTTAACCTACTAAGCTACCCAGGTGCCCTGATGAATTTGTATCTAGAATACATGAAGGACTTATAACTCAATAATAAAAAGACAAACAACCGAATGAACAAATGGGCAAATGATCTGAATGGATCCTTCTTTCTTTCTTTCTTTCTTTCTTTCTTTCTTTCTTTCTTTCTTTCTTTCTTTCTTAAGATTTTATTTATTTATTTGACAAAGAGATCACAAGTAGGCAGAGGGCAGGCAGAGAAAGAGGGGGAAGCATTTTCCCTGCTGAGCAGAGAGCCTGATGTTGGGGCTCGATCCCAGGACCCTGAGATCTTGACCTGAGCGGAAGGCAGAGGATTAACCCTCTGAGCCACCCAGGCGCCCCTGAATGGACATATCTTTAGGGAAGACATATACATAGTCACTAAGCACTAAAAGATGCTCAACAGTGTTAAGCCATGTGTGGAGAATGGGAAGTCCAAATCAAAACCACAAAATGATACCCCTTCGTACCCACTAGGATGGCCATAATAAAAAAGAAAGACAGTAACACGTGTTGATGAGGATGTGAAAGAACTGGAACTCTCAGAACATTGCTGGCAAGAGTTGTAAAATGCTGCTTTGGAAAACAGCCTGGCAGTTCCTCAAAAGACTAAACGGAGCTACCAAATGACATAGCAGCTCCACCCCTAGGTATACTGAAATGCCTGAGAGAAATGAAAAGTCATGCACACACAACAACTTGTCCTTGAATGTTCACAGCAGCACTAATCATAATAGCTCAAAAGCAGAGGCCGCCCAGATGTCCATGAACTGGTAAGTCGATACCTCGAATATGGGAACATGCATACTATGGCATACTGTGTGGCAATAAAAAGAAATAAAGTACTGACACACGCTAAGGCATTAGGAAGCTTGAAAACATCATACGAAGTAAAAGAAGCTATAAGGACTGTATGTTGGATAGTTTCATTTATATCAAATATTTGGAATAGGCAAATCCATAGAATCTGAAAATAGACTGGTGGTTGCCTAGGACTGGGGGTGGGGGAGGTTTGGGGGCAAAAAGGAGAGGGACAGTTAATGGGTACAGTTTCTTCCTTCTCTTTCTCTCTATCCTCTCCCCCAGTTTTATTTAGAAATAACTGACTTATAACATTGCACAAGTTTAAGGTATACAGTGTGTTGATGTCACAGAGGGTTTCTTTTGGGAACGAGGTGTTCCAAAATTTCACAACTCTGTGAATATACTAAAAAGTATTGAATAGTACATTTTAAATGGGTGAATTGTAGTATGTAACTATATCTTAATAAAGCTAGTGAGAGGATGAGAGAGAAAAGGCAAGACAGAAAGAAAGAATCCCTTTTCCTGGATTCAAAAATTTACATGGCATTTCCTTAATGAAAATGGTTAACTTCACAGGAAGCAGGAGCTAAGGGACTCTCTACCTCTGGACTGGTAAAGAGAACCTGTCCCTTGGAAATTAATGATAAATACCGAAAGTGTTCATATCCCTCAAACTGGTGACCTGCACTTATTAGGAACATTTATATCTTAGACCAGATGGATTAGTAAAATAAATTTGGTCCCATGTGGACCAAAGAACCTAATGGCCAAAAGCTTTGATGTTGTCAAACAACTAACCAAATAACACGTTGGCTAAAAAGAAAACAGATGTACAGACACCACTGACGCAGGCTTTGATCTCTTCTGTGGTGGCTGCACGGTCATAAAGGACACTGGAAACTTTGTTGCTCTTCCTAATGAGCCCTCCGTGCTTTATTAGGTTCACTGATTTCATGCACACCAAATTCGCGGGAAACAGCACTGCTTTCTAAGAAAGGACTTTGATGTTTTACTAATACTAGCCAATAAACCATTTCTTGCGTTCTCAGCCAGTAAATAGTGATTATAGGATATCTTCAAAAATATGATATTCAGCCTTTACTGGTGTGAACAGACAGCATACCAGAAAGGGTCATAGCCACGGGTGAAGAATGCCTTGGAAATTTTCCTAATCAGACTCATGCAGCAATTTGCTTTTACTAGTTTATTGTTGTTGTTTTTTTTTTAACTTAAAAGTCATTGTCTGTTTGTCTTATGATACTGGTAATTTTAAAAGTAAACTGTAAAGCAAGAGGAGGCTGCAAAGCATCTAGGAGAGCTGATGCTACTCCTCTTTTGGTGTTAGCACTGGTGAGCTGGAGGGAGAGACGCTGCCTAAATGGAGTGTTACATCAAGGTGGCTTTGATCTGGAGACAGACAGCATTTTCAGGATTACTTTTCGAAGGAATCCATGCCTAAGGATTGGGGCATTTGCCACTTTGCTTGTGGTATGGAAAAGAGAAGGGGGGTGGGTCACAGCAGGGAGAGGAAAGGGACCTTTCTAATCTGGGTCCGTGTATAAGTACAGGAGAAAGTGGGGCTAGCCTCTGCAGAATGTGTATACTTTACAAATCAGTGCCTGGACTTAAAGTTCTTTAAATTCTTGATTTTATTGCTTAGCCCTCAATGTCTTTTAAATCCTGATAGGAAGATGAAAAAAAAATCAAGTGAGCATTTTTATCCTTGTTAACTGATTGAGATGATGGCCCTTTCATGTTCAATGCGTCCCATGTATGACCAAAGAGCACTAGCCTGGGAGTCAAAGGAATTTGTTCAGGATTCTGGATTCACTATTGACTCCTGGGTACATTTGGGCCAGTATCTCAACTTCTCGATCTTCAGTGACCTCATTTATTAAAGGAGATGATCTCTAAAGTTTCTATTCCTGTATATATTAAATATTAAAAAAAATACAGATCAGTTATTACTTCCTAATTTACAAAAGGAATCTCTGTTCCTTGTAGAAAATTTAGAAAACAGAGATAAGGAGAGAGTTGGAAATTTCTTCTAGTTTTATTGGTCCATGATTCTTTATAGTCTCGTACACTTCCAGCTACAGGTTGATAGAGCAAGGAGATACAGCAGCAGTAATCTGGCCCAACCTCCTACTTAACAGATGAGGAAACTAGATAGGACTTGTCCAAGGTCATACAACATACTTTACAGACCACATCACTGGGCTCCGATTACTTTAAAAGGTCTTGTCCTCTAATTGTTTGCAAATGGAATTTTTTGATATTCACCTTGAAAGCTCTCACCAGAAGTCTGAAATATGAACTGCAATTTTTATTTTTAAAAAATATATATTTATTTTTATTAACATATAATGTATTATTTGCTTCAGGTGTACAGGTCTATGAATCATGATGAACTGTGACGTTTTTCTTTTTTCTTTAAGATTTTATTTATTTGACAGAGCGAAATACAGCTAGAGAGGAAACATGAGCAAGGGGAGTGAGAGAGGGAGAAGCAGGCTTTCCGCTGAGCAGGGAGCCCAATGTGGAGCTCGATCCCAGGACTCTGGATCATGACCTGAGCCAAAGGCAGACGCTTTAATGACTGAGCCACCCAGGCGCCCCGTGAATTACGATTTTTAATATGCAGATACACTGAACTATATTTTCTTGACAAAGGGAATCTTTGTGGACTCTTTCGTAGGCTGTTAAGTCCAACTGCTGGAACTCCAGAGAATAAATAACCTAAGAATCCCTACAAATCTGGCACATTCAATTTAGCCCACTGTATTCATTTTTGTTCCCTCTAAGACCATGACCGTGGCCCTTCTTGGGTTCTTCGTTCTTTGGTCAGCATGGTGGTAACTGTTCTCCTAAAAAAAGAGGTGGCCCCACTATACTCAGCCATGGATATCTATAGCAGACATCGTATGGGGTTAGGGATTAGATAGTATCATGAGAGGAAAGAACCAAGCAGGCAGGGGCAGGGGAATGATGCTGAGGCTGGGATGGGGTACGATGTGTGGGGACAGCTCAGGATTTTCTTGGGCATACACACAAAGTAAATATGCGGCCATTCTTATTTCTTTGCCTGTCCAACCTGATTATTTAACTAGAATCTTAGTGTGTGAGTAAAGCAATGGCTGAAAAGCTGCCCCCCATTACCCATGTTTGTTTCAAGTGACATGAATGCTGCCTTGGCACTTGCAAGAGACTTAAGTCTACCTCGTCATTTTGGGAATTTTAAATGCAAGTGCAAGTTAGTTCGTGCATAAAATATCATATTGTATTAAACAAAATTCTTGGAAATAGCTATTTATCTCATTACATTGTCTCTTTCATGATAGGTGAAACTTTTTTCTTTAACATAAAGGAAATAAAGGTCTTTCATTTACTGGTTCTGTTTGCTTTCTCTGAAGGAAAAACAATATTTGGGGAGAAATAATGGCATACTAAGCAAAACAAAGAATTAAATTACAGTATTTATTTACTATATGTATTTATTCATATGTATATGTATTAATACTGTATGTACTATAGTATGTATCTACACTTTTGACTCCTCCTAAATAGGTACTTTACGACCTAAGGTTACAGCCCATGGCTATTGTTAGCCTCATTTCAGACAGGTATTCTTAATTTTAGCTGGGAGAAATTTTGATACATTTAAATATGTTTTATTTTTTTCCTGACAGTTAAATTATTTTTCTCAAAAAACCCCCAAGATATTTTAAAGACTGAATATTATTTTTAATATTTGATTTGGATCATGGAGTATGCACCTCATCTTCTATCACCTGGCTTCAGTTTCAATAAAATATTTAAGCACATGAATGAAAATGGCATAATTTGGCCTGTCCTTGGGTATTTTGTCAATACAATATTTTGATACTTGGACACGCCTGACTTGTTCATTTTCAATCTAGCTGCCTGGTGCTAAATAAATACAACCTTCACATGCCAATATCCTTAGAGTAAGATGCTTGAATTGAGGATCTGGTTGCAGGGAGATGAATTCTATTGCTGAGTGTCTCTGAGGCTAACATGATGACACTGAATGCCTTCAGAAATTTCAGCCACTCACAAGTTATAATAAATAATGTGTCTTTTCTTTATTATGGATCAGGCTGTAATTATTTTTCATACACTTAACTTGTCTTCAAAAAAACTGGTAACGGCATGCAGTTAACTCTAAACTAGATACCAGTCCTCATCTATTAGTTGAAAACAAATGCAAGTTCCAATAAAACATTTAGTTTAGGGGCACCTGGGTGGCTCAGTGCATTAAAGCCTCTGCCTTCGGCTCAGGTCATGATCTCAGGGTCCTGGGATCGAGGCCTGCATCGGGCTCTCTGCTCAGCAGGGAGCCTGCTTCCTCCTCTCTTTGCCTGCCTCTCTGCCTGCTTGTGATCTCTCTCTCTGTCAAATAAATAAATAAAATCTTTAAAACAAAACAAAAAACCCCCCAAAACATTTAGTTTATAGCCAGGTAATGTAGGTTTATTTCAAGCCTCTCTCCCCTTTACATAAGCATCCAAATGCAATTCTAATTAGCATCCTGAAATCAGCCTTAATTAGTACTTATATTTTAGCTGCGCTGTTAATTAAGACAACACACTTAGCCTGTGAAGAAAAGTTCTGTACATATGAAAGTCCAAAGACAGTATTAAAAATGAAGAGAATTGTTACTTAGAGCTACCATCTTAGAGCAAAGCAGACTAGCCAGGATACTATCTGTGAAGTGGTGGAACACCTTTGCTCCATTTATTTTCTAAACACCTGCCGTAGGTTCCACTTAAAATAAAACAACGGTGCACACCAGTTACATTTGTCAAATAAACACTGGAGAGTTGTATGGGTTACATTTTGAGCTACACTGAACAAGATAAAGCACACAAATGTTGAAAATTTGAATCTTGGTGGTGGTGGCGGGGGTTGCTTTGGCAGAGAATCTTGGCAAAAAAAAAAAAAAAGAGCGATTTGTCTTAAAAAACTCAAACCAAAACAACTGATTTGGAAATAACGTATCTGAAAAGAAGGCAAACGAGAGGCTATTTTGAGCTCCTTAGTAAAGGTATGGATAGGCAACCCTGAACTGGGCTTTGACAAGCCTTGTCTGCGAAGTCTTATGCTTACTCTGCTTTTTTCGGAGAAGGAAAGAAAAGGGAAAGCTCATTCCCAGACTGTCAGCTGAGTTCCAGCCCTTGCAGTCACTGGTTTACCTGAGCTGTCTCCTTTAAACACCATTACCGTTCTATAAACGAAATATTATTATGCCTACTTTTGCAATGAGCAACAAAACTAACATCCAGGAAAATTAAGGACCTTTCCAGGTCAACCAGCTATTAAATTGCATGGACAGAATCTGAACTCAACTTTTGTTTATTCTGAACCCCATGCTCCATGGCCTATAGCAAGATCCCTTTCAGGACTCATTTGTACTATGTGGGTAGGACAATATGTAATCATTGTACATGTTCTCCCAAATGTGCCAATTACCATGGTATATCAATTTTAACAGGTAAGGTTTAACAAACTTATGGCAATAAAAAGAGCCATTTTGAAAATAGAGTAATCCGTGTACCTTTAACATTTGCTTCATCATATTTGCCAGATGTTTTCCCCAAGAAAAACCAGTTGGTTGAGGCATGTAAGTAGGTTATCTAGAAGCATATAACACATTCGTTAATAGCAAATTAATTGATTATGGCTGTTATCTTTTGGGCATTTTACTGTGATAGGGTTGCACCCCATAATTTAATAATGGAAGCATGTTGAGTTTTCTTGCTCTTTTTATAAGGATGTCCATTTAATAATGAAGAAATAAAAGGAACAGGTAGTTTACAGATGAAAATGAAGTCTTTAATGTCTTTTGGGTTGTGGAATGCCATTCAATGGGCCAAGGATGGTGGTGGTCTTATTTACATTTGCAAAATAAGATAGGTAAAATCTGGGTCTAAAGCAGTCTCTTTTTTCATGTGGGATATAGAAGCAAAAAGGAGAGAGAACACATTGCATTTCTAAGGTGTAAGGCTAAAAATCTGCATATTCAATATCTCTAATTTTTATCATTTTTCATTTTCACAGAATGACAAGTTTCTTTAGTCAGTTATTCTAAATCCATGTATAAAAATAGCTATTCTGGGGCTAATTTGCATCAATTTTCTTGTGCAGTAGAAATAGGAAACAGATGAGCTACTGAAGGACAGATCCTCCTAAACTACAATTTAAAAATAATTAATCCACTGGTTTAATCCACAGGATAACTAGAGGTTTTGTTTAGATGAAAGGTAATTAAACCTGCTCCCAGAAATCACTCTCATGGAGGACATTTCCTAAGAAATGGAGCCAGATGGCTCATCATCACCCACCAGGCCACAGTAATAAGTTAATTTGGACAAATTGCCACATACCCACTCAGCCTTGGCGACCTTTAATTTCTAACAGCTTTAAAAGCATCCATTAAAGTAAAATAGAGGAGAAAGAACTATAAATAGCTGACAGTCTTCAGAAGGATTGTTTGAAGATTAGAACTTTTGGTACTTATTATACAGAACCTTAATAGTAGGAGGAAGGAAGAGGCAGTAAAAGGTAAAGTGGAATAAAAAAACCCCTGCAATTAAGGTTATTACCCATTTTCTGAAGTTAATGTGGAGCCCATTTTTGAAATTCTGAACAATTTATTTGTAGTAAATCTAAAATACATTCTGTGAACACAAAACATAGAAAATCACATAAAACTGAAGAAATAACTAAAAGAATGCCAAAGACAGCATCTGTGGTAGATTTTTGGCAGCGTAAAATGTTGCAAGATCAAGGCGCATCAACCTTTAGATATACTCTCTTTAAATCTCATCCACTTTTCTAACACTTACTGTCATAGATTTTTTATTTTCTGTAAATTTTGAGGGATAAAATTATTAGTTCAATTCTTTTTAGCAATCTTAGTTCGATGGGGCACCTGGGTGGCTCAGTCGTTAAGCATCTGCCTTCGGCTCAGGTCACGATCCCAGAGTCATGAGACTGAGCCCCGCATTGGGCTTTCTGCTCCGTGGGAAGCCTGTTTCTCCCTCTCTTACTCCCCCTACTTGTGTTCCCTCTCTAGCTGTGTTTCTCTCTGTCAAATAAATAAATAAATAAATAAAATCTTAAAAAAAATCTAATTCGAGTTGACTGACATCAGTGAATAGCATTATTGTATAGTTATCTCAACTAATGGAGGATATGATTAAAATATTCTGTCTGCTCCTCTTTGTAAAGTGACGTTAAAAACAGAATTAAAACTTAAAATCTTGAAACCACGAATTAACCTGTCAACCTTGTCATATAGTTGTTTTATTCACATCCATAGGAAATTGCCTACAATTATGTTGACAGTGAACAAAAGAAAAATAGTAATTTGTTGGAGTATACCAAACTATGGATTCTTGGATTCCTTTACAATTATGAAACTGACACACTGCCCACTGCGCCAAGGAGGCAGGTTGGATTCCTTTAAAAAAATTATTGAACTCTAACAATCTTCTTGTTTCAACTTGAGATAAGTAAACCTTACTGTACTTGCTTTGGAGATGGATGGAAGCAAAAGAATAAATTAGGAATATTTATGATAAATTGTGTGCAGTGCAATGAAAATTGCTTTTTGTTATGAACTTATCAAAATAATGCAATTTGAGATCAATATTATGAGATTATCTCTACCTAAAAGGATTTACTGCTTCCCCAGGTGAAATGTTAAGTGCTGGAAAAAACAAAGCTATTGTAGATGTTTCTGACTTCTAAGAGTCAGAGGGAAGGAGGAGACATGGTATCTTCTGACAATAATTTGACATTTCTAAAACAAATACAATACCAATCATTGCACCTTTCAGATTTCAATTTTCTCTCTGTGAAGAGACTGATTGTTTAGAGGGCAACAAGGTTCCTTCCAACACTGGCCTTTTATGATGATACACAATTTATTCTCATACAGCAGTCCTTAGATGACTTCAGTTATTTTGTAAGGACAGAATAAAGCTTTCTACTGCTTGGCTCCCTAGCATTTTGCTGGCCTTCCTGACCACGTGGAGTCTCCAGAGTGGAGTATTCAAAGTTGCACATCTTTTTCTGGTTTGTAATTTATTATTTTTAAATAGTATGAACCTAAGACATCTATTGAAAGAATAAATGAGTAAGTGAAGGAATCATGAAAGGTAAAAATGCATCCTTCTGATATCCTTTAGAGTAAGTTAATTAATATCAGGCAGCTCTGGGCTCCTAAAAATTTGGTTTGCATTTATCTTCAGTTTTACTCCACATCAAATTCTAACATATGTAAATATACATATGTTAACACATGCATTTATGTTGGTAGATAGATGTATTATATATATATATATTTAAATATTTTCTTTATTTATTTGACAGAGAGAAACACAGCTAGAGAGGGAACACAAGCAGGGGGAGTGAGAGAGGGAGAAGCAGGCCTTCTGCTGAGCAGAGAGCCCGATGCAGGGCTCCATCCTGGGACTCTAGGATCATGAACTGAGCCGAAGGCAGACACTTAACAACTGAGCCACCCAGGCGCCCCTGTATTTTATATATTCTTAAAGATTTTATTTATTTATTTGACAGAGAGATCACAAATAGGCAGAGAGGCAGGCAGAGAAAGAGGGGGAAGCAGGCTCCCCGCTGAGCAGAGAACCCGATATGGGGCTCCATCCCAGGACCCTGAGATCATGACTTGAGCCGAAGGCAGAGGCTTGACCCTCTGAGCCAACCAGGAGCCCTGTATTTTATATTGTTAAAGGAAATGTAAAAAAGAAATCTATATAGACTCTGTGATTATAGAAAACTAAACTCTCTCAGCTCGTTAAACTAATTTTGATCATCTTTTCTCTCCCTATGTTATACTTGAACCTTGCTAACCCACACAAAACCATAAACTGGGAAAAGGTGCCCTGTCAGGAGACACAGCCCCATAGGTATGTGGCTTAGTGAGCTATCAGTACCTTTTAATAAATTAGAAAAAGGTCTCCATTCTTCAGCTGGAGATGTCTTCCTCCCAGGGCTTAGAGACCCGAGGACAGGCTGGACTCCAGGTCCTGGGTGTCCTCTTGGTTGTGGCATATCCTGGGCATATCCCGCCCAACTGTGGCCCTGGGTCACACAGTTAGCAAAGAGAATAAGCCTAATTTCCAGGAAGCTCATAGAAGTCATTCTTTCCCAGTGATGTACACACTCCTTGAGGTGCTCTCTCAGAAGAAACATGTACTTACTTTAGAATGATCAGAAGCTGAGCAAGCCATCTGTTGAGCCTTGTGTGTGCACTGTACTTTGCTGGGTGGTAGGGGAGCATAGGACTAAGTGAAGATAGGTCCCTTGCCTTCAGAGCGCAGTCTAGTCGGAAAGTCAAAACAAAACCAGGCAATGTGATGTGATCTGGAAGTCAGTTTCTGAATATACAGCCACTTGGTTTTTCTCTTTTTATACAAAAAGGAGATTGGGCAGGAGGATTTGGGGTGTTACGTACCTAGGGTAATAGGCTTTGTATCTCTAGTCTACGAGAACAACGTGCACATGTTTTATCTAGCACTCACTGTGAAGAAACAACTGTAAGAGTTATGTGCAACTGGCTGGAGGCTTCTTCACATCACATCGCATAGTATCAAATCAGTGGTGAAGACCAGGGTGAACATTCCAGTCCCGGGATGCCATGCAGGCAAAGGCACAAAGATCAGAATTGCTACAAATGTGTGTGCAATAGAGGGGAATCCAGGGTAACTGAAGCCAGGTGTGGATGTTAGGTTATATCACCAGAACAGGTCGGGCAAGACCAGCCTGGGCTCCGGCATGCCATGCTCTCCAACTGACCACATGCTTGTGATTGCCAAATGACTTGATATCATTTGGGGATATGAGCTGGATTTCGGTGTGAAATGTTTAGGGACTGAATCCAGGATCCCAGCCAATGGTATACCACACTCTCCGCACCCAACCACTAACCAGCTCAGACGCACACTCACATTCACACATGGGCACAAAACTCAAGAGGGAGTCAGTCCTGATATGTAATCTCCGGCCTGTGCCATGTTCTCCTACTTCAAAGAGGAATCCAACGAAGGGTAGTATTAGAAATGGGAAGTTTTCCAGAAGAAGAGTGTTAAAATATCAACTCCTGTGGAACTGCAACCCAGAGAGAAATGTTCTCCTCAAACAACACCATTTACAAAGTGGCTTGAAGTCAGTGAGAGAGAACGCAGAGTTTGGGAGGCGAGCCAAGGAGCCTGCATTTCTGTGATGCTTGGTCCCGTGCCAGTGATAAACATTAGTGCATCCCTTGGGCCCACTGCCGCTGGAAAGCCATCTAAGGGGCCGCAGTTCTCCCTCAACATAAATAATCTTCATCTTCAGATGAACAGTAGATGCATGGGGACAAGATTAGGGAGACTTTTTTTTTCTCCTGAGCCCTTTATGGAGACCAGGGTTTACATCCATGTCATTTACCAGATGAAGGGACTTGCTCCTTTCCCATAAGAGTGTCCTCTAAGTCCCAGAGGCCTTAGAACACAGCACATAAGATTCAAAGGAATGTAAAAATGACCTTCACCCACGTCATGAGATGTCACAGGGACAAAGGGGGAAAGGGTGCAACACTCACTGGCTGAAGTTGTCTTTGTTGTTGTTGTTTGTTTTTTCGGCAACTTTGGATAACCAAGTTATTAATGACCAATTTCTACTGAAATGGAAATATACATATTCTCTTAAATCGTTTTGCTGGGCTACTGGTTTCCACACAGTCTCAGGTGAGTGTGGTTCAGCATGCGAAGTATTAGATTCTAAGCTGTTTGAGGGTAGTAGTAGGCTCTCCCTTCCAATGAGGCTCCAGAGGCTGAGAGAGAGAGAGACAGGGCGGGCAAGGCCGAAGGGAAAGGGAAGTAAATACACGAGGAGAGAGGGGGCAGTGGGGCTCTGGGGCTCTTCTCCACCTCAATTATCCTTGTCCAGACTCCCTGTTTGGTTGAGATACTACACCTCCATCAAGAGGCTCTGGGAGGTCACATTGTGGATTTGTGTTACCCTTGTATGCGCACTCTGAATTTCTCTTCACCTGACATAAAAGCAGATGTTTACAAATTATCTAGAGGCAAGGAGTGCTTTCAATTAAGAGTTAAGAAAGGGCCACTTAGTTGAGCATTATTATGCAAATATCCACTGTAAACACCTTTAGTGTGAACCATCAGGAGGCTATATCACACAAGTATACAAGTTTTCCTATGCTAAAATCCTCAGCCTGATTTGGGGCCCATTTTTCTTTTTCCTTGGTTTCTAGTTTCCAAACTTATTATACCCCGTTGTACGTTTTTATATTCTAGACCAAGTTCAACTGTGAGACCATAAAAGGAAGATATCTCAAAAATTAATATTTTTGAGTCTCTATGAACATAGCAGAGAAAATGTAAGAAGAGCTTTCCCCTTTCTTTCTCCTTCCCCTCCCCCGCCCAGTGGCAAAGTAATACTGTGAAGAGGTGCTTTCAGTTCTTTCAACGGGGACAAAGGACCCCGTTGAGAATATCCCTTCTGCAGTGACCCCCCAGTTGGTACTGGATTCTTCCCCGGAGGCCCTGCTGAGCTGTTAGGAAATAAGAGGCATTTGCACACCACTCACTATCTTTCAGGGGCCAATTAGCCAGTTTGGAATATACAGACTCTGGGTTTCTTTCATTTCTCTTTCAGCAGCTTGCCTTTTGGTCATTTGCTATGCTTCATTAAGAGGGGCAAAGCTCAGCTCTGTCCATTTGGCTCACCCTTAGGAGCTCTGATGGGAGCTTTCTTGAGGAAGGCAATTGGAGCCACTGAAGGGAAGATGTGGGGATTAGCCACGGATTAGAATTATCTAAAACCAGTGGTTTTTCAACCCTTTTAACTAGGAGAAGTTACCCTTTCACAGGTGAAAAAAAAAAAAAAAAAGAAAAAAGAAATTCCAAAAACAGAAAACCAAACTTGTGCATGCCTACAGGACAGTAATTATACTGTTAGTATCTACTGAGTAAGGCAAGCATGTGATCATTGAAGGAAAGGCTTGTTCTTGTCCTCTTGGTCTTCAAACACATTCTGTTGCCCTGCCAGTTCCTCTTGGAAAAACATCTCTCCTAGGGCATCAACACTCTAAATTCTCTGTGATTTAGACTCAAGAAAAGTAAGGAAGATTTACAGAAGAAGCCTGGTATCTACCATCTGCTGGAAACTCATACTAACACACCAATATGGACTGTTGAGATGTTTTGGAATAATAAATACTAAATACCAAGGGAAAAGAAAAAAAAAAGGACCTCTTTCCATTTCATTATAGATGTTTCTATTTGTGAAGACTTAAATATGAAGATGGTTAATAATTTTCCTATTTAGTGATTCTGCAATATGTATGAGAATCAGAAGGAAGGCAATCAACTGCGACAGTGCCGGAGATTATATGGAGTGACCCTAACACATTTTTAGCAATGTTTTTGCATATACAGTGAGTGGGACTCGGGTTTAGAATTTCTGAGGACAAGCAGAGGGCATCAGGAACAACTGGAAAGATGTGCACAGTACCAACAGAGAAAGCTTTCTTCCTTTTGTAGGATCCATATTTGTTGTTTCTCTTTAAAAAAAAAAAAATGTTCTCAGTATTTGGGCTCCACCTTCTCTCAACAGATAACCTTGTCTTCATCATCAAGAAAATTGAGGTAATCACCTATGAACTACTTCAAATTATTAGCAACATCTGCATTCTTGGAGCCAAGCAAGTTGCTCTGTCTTTTCCATGTATCCTTCTTAGACTTTCTCGTTCTTCTCTTATTTGCTGATTAATTCCCAAGTTGATCTCTCCCTCCCTGCCTTCTCTCCCAGGTTTAGACTCAGACATGGCCACATGCACATGGAGGGCCATGGGGATCTCCTCCTCACCATCTCCTCCCCAACCAATTCCTCTGACACAATTCCTTGTCTCCCTGAAACGAGCATGCCTCCAAGTATCGAGGGTCAGAACCTGGTGGTAAACTTACACTCCACACACCCAATTAACCCCCAGTATTCATTATTTTATATTTTAAATATTTCTGAAATCCACCTCCTACTATTTAGCTCTATACTCCACTCAGGCTTTCATAATCTTTACTCTAGATGCTGACAATGACCCTTAATGACTCTTCACTGCCTAAAAATAAGGTCCCTGCCTGTTAATATGACATTCAAGACTTCTCATGACCTTCCGTTTCCACTTTCACCTGCCCCTCTCCACATTCCACTTTCCAGCCTGCACTCATCGAGTGGCTGCTTTTATTCCTCCTCCTTGAAATCTCCTTCCTACCTCCATCTGATTGATGCGAATCCATCTTCTCTGAACCAAGCTAAGTGTCACTCCTCTGTGATCCTATTAAACTTTGTGCCTACCTGTTTCGTATCACCTGTATGTTACATTATATTGTAATTATCGGTTCACTATATTGTAATTACTTGTTTTTTTTAAAGATGTTATTTATGTATTTGACAGAGAGAGAGAGAGAGAGAGAGAGAGAGAGAGATCACAAGTAGGCAGAGAGGCAGGCAGAGAGAGGAGGAAGCAGGCTCCCCGCTGAGGGGAGAGCCCGATGCGGGCCTCGATCCCAGGACCCTGAGATCATGACCTAAGCTGAAGGCAGAGGCTTTAACTCACTGAGCCACCCAGGCGCCCTTGTAGTTAGCTGTTAATTCACATTTTGCCTTCCCTTTGACACTTCTAGTCAAGAAGGAAGATGGTGTGACAAATTTTTTTTTGTGTTTTATTTTTAGAAAAAATGCCAGAAATTCTCTGACATAGTTCCAATGATGATTGAACTCTATTTCCCCCCCCCCCTTAAATTAGGGCAGGATCATCACTTTAAAAGAAAAAAAGATTTTTACTTAATTACTTGAGAGACAGAGACAGCAGAATGAGAGAGAAAGAGCTGGGGGAGGGGCCCAAGGAGAGGGAGAAGCAGGCTCCCCACTGAGCAGGGAGCCAGATTCAACAAGGGGCTCAATCCCAGGACCCTGGGATCATGACCTGAGCCGAAGGCAGACGCTTGACAACTGAGCCACCTAGGTGCCTTGGCAGGATCATCACTTGCTTGTGACCAACACAATGTGGTTGGAAAAGTTAGGTTAGAAGAGTTAAGGGTACATGGCCTGGTTCTCTGGGACATTCATTCTGGGGCCCTGCCCTACCTTGTAAGGAGTCTGACTGCCCTGAGGTTGTGCTGCCGAGACAAGTCCAGGCCGTGTGAAGAGGCCATGTGTAGGTATTTCGTTGATCCCCGGCCAAAGTGCCATCTGACAGCTAGCACCAACCATCAGCGCAGCTGTAGAAACCTCCAGGTGACTCCAGCCCCAGCTGGGGACACATCCCAGCCTTTGAAACTTTCCAGCTGAGGCCCCAGACCTTGAGAGTCAGAGGCCCCTGTGCCCACCTAACTCCTGACACACAGCTTAGGTGGAGGTCTGACCCAGCTGACTTCCGGGTAGTTCTGCAGCATGGGAGCCAGAACACAGGGCCATGGCTGCAAGCTGCTTGCTAGCACCTCTCCGGCTCTCGTCACTTTCCAAGCTCTCCTCCTTTCAGTGCGTCTCTGGGGCCGTATCCTAAATATGCTCCTTGCTCCCAAATCATTGTCTCGGGGGCCTTTTTTTTTTTTTTTTAAAGATTTTATTTGTTTGACAGAGAGATACACACAGCCAGAGAGGGAACACAAGCAGGGGGAGTGAGAGAGGCAGAAGCAGGCTTCCCACAGAGCAGGGACCCTGACACAGGGGTCGATCCTGGACCCGGGAATCATGACCTGAACCAAAGGCAGAAGCTTAATGACTGAGCCACCCAGACGCCCTCTCTCAGGGGCTTCTTAAAAGGGAAATCCAAATTACCATACTGTCCAGACCCCAGACCCTGTCATTGACATTATTGAGGTGGATGTAAAACCTTGTAAGATGCTTTAAATAACACTTTTAACAGGCTGTGGGAGGAGCTAAAACTTGGAGCAGGGATGGTGGTCCTGAGGACACATAATTATGAGAGAAGGCAGTTGGGCAGGCTGAAGGAATCACGTCATACTTCTGCCTGGAACTGAGGAGATTTTTTTTTTTTAAAGATTTTATTTACTTGACAGAGAAAAACACAGCCAGAGAGGGAACACAAGCAGGGGGAGTGAGAGAGGGAGAAGCAGGTTTCCCCGCCGAGCAGGGAGCCCGATGTGGGACTCGATCTCAGGTCTCTGGGATCATGACCTGAGCCGAAGGCAGTCGCCCAACCAACTGAGCCACCCAGGTGACCCCATGGAACTGAGATTTTTAAAAGGCCCTTTGCCACAATGACAAATTAAAGAAAGAAACTAGGGTTAAAGGTACATTTTCATTCATGCATTTCGTTATGCGTTCCGTTATGTGCTATTCGTTATTTGTTTACTCCTCAATTGGAGAAAAAAAACTTTGCTTCCAAAGGTCTGAAAGCATGTTTTTTTTTTTTTTTTTTTTTTT
>PITA01000637.1:0-80000 GCA_004023965.1 Spilogale gracilis
ATATCTCTATCCTTAAAGAGATAGATTGGTGATGGATCAGGTTGGATCTGCTGCTGGTCAGAATGCAGTTGAAAAAGGAAAGGAGAAATCAAGTGTGCCCCTGAGGGTTTGGGCTTAGACAAGTGAAGAAATGGTAGTACGACACAGATGGGTTGAATAGGAAGAGCAGATTGGAAAGTTCCATTTTGGACGTATTAAGTTTGAAATGACTTTTTGCTCTCTGTTCACACCTTCTTCAGATAAGGCAGGGTGTAATACAAGTGATGAGGTTTTAGCTTTCACCATATACCTATAGTAACGTAGAAGCCAGATAGAGTGTCAAATAGATTGGACAGTTCTGCTTTTGTGAGATTGAATCTCCTTAATCACCCATTCTTTGGGTGGAGTCATTCCTACAGATTATTGACATAATCCATTACATGATTTTTTTAACTGTGAATTTAATAGATGTAATTGCACACACACAAAAATTAAGCAACAGTGGTACGTATAGATTAAAAAGTGGAATTTGCCTCTTAACTTTCTGAGCAGAAGTAAGTAATGTTTTTGTGTATGTGTGTATGCACATATAAACAGTATGTATATATGACTGTTATTGTGTTAAAGTTTATCATACTGCGCATATTGTTCTGCAATATTTTAGACATGGAGAGTCTTCCATTTTATTAGACAGACTTAGGTGATTCTCACTAATGATGACATAGTATTTCGTAGTATGAGTAGTCTATAATTCACTTAATCAGTCACTGCATTAGGGAACATGCTTTAATCTGATCCACCATATTAGTTTCTTTCTTATTTTACCCCAAAGGAGAACCTGTGCCAAAGTTCAGACCATCCCTTATTGCTAGAATGTCCCTTCTTACCACCACCACATATTGGCTATAAAGGGAAACCTAGTGTATCTTAGTGAAAGGATCTTGGTTGAGCTTTAAGGAAATAGAGAGAGTGTTCTAGAGTCAAATCCTTGTTCTATACTCCTTTTATAATCTTAAGAACATAAAATCAGATTAAGTAATATCACCCGTACCTTGTGGTCATGAGAATTCAATGAGATAATGCATATAAAATGCCTGGCACAAGGTAAGCATTCCTCAAATGTAAATTTTTTTCCCTTAGGATCCAGACATATCATGAAAGTAAATACTGGAGTGCTTATGCCAGTAACTTTAACTGGGCAAAATCATAAAACAAATGTAAAGGTATATTCCTTAATGCTATGCAATACCTAATCTTGGAGCTCTTGAGAAATATCCATTACTCGGTCTCAATTATTCCTCTTTTTTTTTTCCCCTAACTGAATGAGCAGCTATAAAATGAAGAAACTTAGAGTCAGGTAAATCCTCCTTTGAAAAAAATAAAACACACAGATGAAAATCCACCCAATTAAAAACCTTGGAAGGATGAGACTCCACCACCTTCATGCCACACCATCCCATTACAGCATCGCTGTCATAGCATTCACATTATGAGATTTTTCATTATAAATGGAGAGAAAAGTGTTTTTTGCTAGTCACCAACCTTTCTTGACTGGTGTGACCATATTCCGCCCAGCACTGATTTATAAAGTGGGTTTAATTATGCACAAGTGTGTACACATGATTATATCTTGTTAATCATTTTTTGTTAAGTTTTTGATAAACAGCCAATTGTGGCATGTCATGAAAGCCTGAGAAGACTAAATAAGAAGATTGTTTAATAGGAACTTAAAAATATTCATGTTTGAAAGAAGAATTACAATGTTTTCCTTAGTCCTGATGCATTTGGTAGTTCTTCAGAAAATCTAGCATCAACACTTGTGTGTAGTGTTTATTTCAAATTGTTGCAAATATATATATTTTTTGAAATTTGTTTAGTTAGGGTCAGGAAATGTAATGAAGCACCAAAAATTCCACTTGACCTATGTACTCTGAAGCCAACAGAAGAGAACCCCACTTTTGCACAGCACTGAATTAAACATTCCTTTGAAAGCAGAACAACTACCAACTGAGAAAGCTTAATACAGCACAATTGACAAGGGCTGCACCAGCTAAATAGTCTCAGAGTCCAGGGTCTTCATTCTTGATCAAACTCAAGGTCAAGTTCTATGCTTCTGCTGTGATAACATGAGACCAGAAATGCAGAATAAGCTATCATCTCAAAATGCCATCAACCAGAAACCTTTATTAATAGCCACTTTCACAAATTGACATTACAGTGATAAGTACTGTAAGGTCCTGTAATACCTTCTGAATCATCACATAAATGGCAAGTTCTATCTCTATAAAACGTGTGTCAAGTGCATTTTCTGTTAGCCTGCTTCTTTGGAAAGGCAGAGAGACAAAGTGAAGATGAAGTTAATGAGGAAGGAAGACCTAGAAAGATAAGGTTTAGTTGCTGATGGACAATAGTTGGAGATTAAAAGCCACGCAAAGGATTTACATAAGCAATAGAGAACCCTTGAAATTTCACCTCTGGGACACATGCATGATGTGCTCAGTGTTTATGAAAGTAGTCCAACAACAGAGTGTAGGATGAACAAGATAGAAGGAGAACAGAACCCAGGAGGCCACATGGGAGCTGTGGCTATATTAGAGTGATGAACATCAAATGGAAAGACATGGCCTAAATCTTGAGAAGTTTCAGAGGAAACATTCCACACAATGTTTATTTCTCTCATTTCTTTATCCCCATATCCAATCAGCCATGGAGTTCAAACTCAGGTTTCAATGCTGGGTGGTTGTGAAAATAGTCCCTCTGACAATAATAATAATGCAAAAGGAGATAATGTGTAGAAGGTGCACCCTTTATTTTGTAGATATAGAGGAAGAGGAAGATGAAATTATTGAAAACTAATTAAATAGGATGAATCCCATTTTGTCCCATGTAGAGTGAATAAAGCCCTTTATATGCTGCTAGTTAGGATGTACCAACCAGCATGATGGGAAAGCCGTATATGTAATATATCTCAAGAACAAAAACCTTTCAAATCTTCATGTCTTTTGAGCCAGTCATCTTAAGTAATAAGGGAGGCAGTTTATGCAACTAAAATTACTTATGACAGTCTCATTTGCACTGATAAAAACTTGGAGACAACCTAAGTGTCCAGTGATAAGGAAGGTTATATAGAACATGTTACATCATAACAGTTTAGCGAAATGTAGTTCATAGATAATTGCTTTTTTTCTTAATTAGGAGATAAGTTAAAGTGGGATACAATATCTTATGTACTCAAAAAGAGTATAACTCTAAGAATGCAGGAAATTTGTGCAGCTGGAAAAGACTAAAAATTTTTGTTGAGGTGTTAATATTTCTCTCTTAGAGTCATTAAGTTATAAGATTTTTTCCCCATGTGTTGCTTTTTCTCTCCTAACAATGGTATAGAAGGCAATATTGAGGTTAAGAAAATAGGTAAAGAAGGTAGGCTTTGGTGTTAGGCAGAGATGAATGTGACTCTTGGTGCTGCCACTTATGGAAGGTGTAGCTTTGAACAAATCACCCCTAAGCTTTCATTTTCTCACTTGTAAAATGGAGATTATGTAGAACTTATTTCTCTGATGAGGAATAAATGAATCGTGTTTTTAAAGGGTTTCACATGGCACCTATCACTTACTATGTTCTAGATAAATATTCTACATCAGCATGTATCCTTTTTGTAGGGAGATAAATAGAAGATGTAAGAAGAATTATAGAAGCTGGGTTGCCAAACTTCCTGGCTTCCAGAATATTTTTTATCTCACGATGGAATCTTTTTCCAGAACCTGAGTCCCTGTGCAAGCCCAACTCACCCAGTTTCCCCTAGTCCCAGGCTGATATCACATGTTTGACCAACAATATGACCTCCCATACCATGCCCAATCCCTTGTGAAATGCCTAGACCAACTCTACCCTGTCCTCAACTCTCCATCAACCTGATCTGCATCTTGTCCCATGTTCGCAGATTGGACTATTTTTACTGTTGAAGGGGTAGCTCTCCAAGATCATCTATTCTAGCTCAACTCTCAGGCTGGTGCAAGGAGTTTGAAGATAGGGCCCAGGTCTTCTCTGCTTCTTGTCCAGAGCCTTCTCTGTTACATCAGTTTCCTAAGGACAGATCTCTTGCCTTGTGGTCTTACTTATCATACGATTCTCACAGTGAGAATTTCCTGCCAGACAGCACAGCACACTGGCTTCTTGGGAGCTGGTAAGCAAGACATGTTGAAGCAGGCAAGGCCTTATGCTGTGCCTCAAACAGCCTTTGTAAACACTTCTAGAATCCTATCAACTATATATCTACATGATACGTAGCACTGATCTTTCAAAGTTCTGGCATTCCAGTTACATTACTCTGAGTAAGGTGTGCTAGCTATGGCTGCAGTCTTTCCCCACATTTTTAATTTCCAGGATAAAAATAATACATGAGGGCACCTGGGTGGCTCAGAGGGTTAAGCCTCTGCCACTGGCTCGGTCATGATCCCAGGATCCTGGGATCGAGTCCTGCATCAAACTCTCTGCTCACTGGGGAACCTGCTTCCCCTCTTTCTCTGCCTGCCTCTCTGCCTATTTGTGATCTCTCTCTGTTGAATAAAAAAAAAAATCTTTTAAAAAAATCATACGTGAAATGCACAGCAGAAAATTTAGAAATAAATACAAAAAGTATTTCCACCCAGCTAAATTGAACTCGTTAGCTGGATTAACTTTGTGGCATGAGTTGTGGAAGCCAAATCAATCTCACATTTTTGAGTGGGGGAGCACATGAAAGAACATTCAATTCCCACATAGGTATACATTGTTCAGAGAAAGTCAAAATGTCTTAGAAATGAGTGGCTGTTAGAAATGACTAATGTCAAAAAAATGTCTAATGTCATTCACTGATTTTCAAAAATAGCTTTGGAAGAATATATTTGCTGCAGACTTGAGATGCAAATAAATATTCTTATAGACTTGTGATTTGTAAAATAGGTTGAAAAGAAAGCTAAAAAATCTTCCCTGTTGCATTGACTCTAAGAAAATCGCCCAGCTGTTCATAGAATTCCAAGGTGAAGGAATGATATGGCTGAATAGAAAAATCTCATGGAAACATGCCAGTTTGAATGCCTTGTTGAAAGGCGAAACTGCTGGGCTGTGGCTATTTTGTGAGAGTAAACTGATATTTAAAGCTTCTCTGTGGTCTTCATGGGTGTTAAATAAAATATTCTACAAGAGCATGTCAGAGTTGACTCAAATGATGACGACCTAGAAATGTAAGAGTTGTATGAGGAAACAATAGTAAGGAAATAATTCATCCACCCTGACTTGAAAATGGCACTGTGAGCATTTCTGAGATAGGGGGTTGGGGATGACACATGGCTAAAGAATGAACTTGAAAGCCCATGAGCTCTTGCCCTTCTCTCTGGTCTTCAAGAGCAATGGCTGGTGAAATTCTTTGCCTCCCATCAGGCCTCTGAGTGTTCAGCTCTGGTGTGCTTTGGAGCAGGCTGTGTTTTTCTGTGCTGTCTTCTGGCACTCCACCCTTTTTCTGTACACTTTGGTCGCTCACCCAACCATAATACCTGATAGCCAACGACTTGCAGGCCATGGAAAATGAGGAACCTGTACAAATTGTTATTTTCTTTTTTCTCTTTCGCCACCCCCTTTTTTTTCCCTGAGGGGCAAGGGCTGCAAGTTGTTTGAAATAAGCCAGAAGCCTAATAGCTCCTTTGCTTGTGTATTTGAAATGGCACCCTAATCACTTTGAAGAGCTAATGTATTTCCTATGGGCCTGAAATATCTCACTGGACTCCTGTGGCAGAATTTGGCCTGGTAGTTAAGAAAATTAATTACTCTCATCGTGAGGATGAAGCAATAGTTCCCAACTCCCTGTAGTAATCATTAAAATGTCATCTACTTAGGAGACATCTTGGCACAGGATTTATAAGGTTTGTGAGCTGGGGACTAAGGTTCAATGATCCTTCTAGTGGTGGATCCTAGTTTTGGAGAAAGGCTTTCGGAGATAAGGTTTTTAAGACAGCAGTGAAATTATTACTTAAGATCTTTTAATTTAACATCTGAATAGTAACATTAGCCACTGAATAATAGGAAACAAAACAAAGCTTAAAATGACTGCTGCTCATTTGTCACTGTGTTCTCTGTGGTTAGTGGTGGTCCATCCCATGGGGATACTTCCCTTACAAGAGATAAATTATTTAAGTTGTCCCATCCTTCTCCACTATGAAAGTTGGCCTTTTGCCTATGGAAAGAACCAGGGATCTGGAATCAGAAGACATAGACTTAAGTCCCAACCTCAGCCTTTGGAAACTACAACATTAAGGTAACCCTCCCCTTCGGTGTGAAATAGATCAAATAAATTCACACTTATGAAGATGTTTGTCAGCTGTGAGATCCTATCTATCTACTTCTTTAGGAAGTCTTAAATGAGTTCCCACTATATTCCAGGCACTGGGCTGGATCATGGGTTGGCCAAGTATGGCCTGTCCTTGAGCTACATTTTGCTTGCTGCCTCTTTTCATTAATAAAGGTTTACTGAAACACACACATACACACACACACCCATGTACTTATGTATTGCCAGTGGCTGTTTTCACGCTACAGTGGCAAGAGTTAAACAGTTGTGACAAGTTGCACAAGGCCAAAAATGTTTACTCTCTGACCCTTTACAGAAAAAGTTCGATGACCCCTCAACTCAATGCTAGAGGCATAAGGAGGACTCCTACCCTCACTTCTCCTAGGGTCTCTTGGCATAGGTAAATTAGTAAACAATTACAATAAATACGATGCAAAATTGCAATGATTGTGAGAGCCCCAAACAGAAGTTGGAATTTAGCCTAGAGAAACCAGAGTGCCTCCCTGAGGAAATGGCACAGGCTATCTTTAAATATGTCAGTTAGGCAGACAGCAAGTTGGCTACAAGCAGAGACCAGGTACAAAGACATGTGGAGGAGAAGAACTATGGTGTGGTGAAGAAAGAACAAATCCTCTGGCATGATTGGAGGACTAGCAACCATAAGAGTAGTAGCAGAACATAAGCCCAAAAGATAGTGAGCTAGAACTAATTTGCAAGAGACCTTTCACAGGCCTTGTGGAGAAAATTTGAAATTCATTCTTTAGACATTAGGTAAATCGTGGAAGGCTCAGAAGCAGGGAGATAAGATGATGTGATTTCTATTGATAAAGATCAAAGAATTTGGAAGGGTGGAGTGTAGCCTGTAGGATGGTAACACTGGAAACTGAGAAACCAGTCATGAGAGTACAAGCTAGAGATCCCAAACTAAGGAGGTGATGGGGGAATGAGGACCTGGAAAGGATGCAAGAGGCACAGAGGAGACGGATTCAACAGGACATGATCACCAAAGGTATGCAAGAGGTTAGGAAGAAAGGATTCTCAGCTTTCAGACCAGCTGAGTGGTGATACCCTCAACTCACATAGAGAAAAAGTATAAAATTAGAAGCATGAAAGAAGTTGAAAGTTTGAGGATGTGATGTGGTATTCTTGATACTTCATTAGCGAATTCCATTTGAGGATAAACAATATCTTCTGGGAATGCAGACAAGGTGACTGGGATCTTGGTATGAATTTGGGAGTCATCAGTTTCAAAGTGGAATGGGGTGAGGTCATGAATAACCCCAAGGGACAATGTGAAGAAGGAAGAGTACTGAGGACAGATTCCTGGGGTTGTCTAACATGGAAAGAGTGATCAGAGGAAGACGCTGGGGTCAAAGTCGGAGAATGGCAGGCATGGTGATAGGAAATTTGGCAAAAGCAGAGGTATTATATTTTGTGGCTGAGATTTTTACTTCTACACAAAGGGCCTAGTAAATTCTCATGGTAATAGGACATCGGGCGGAATTTCTGGTAATGACCAGCTACTGTTCTATCCTTCATCCTTTGGTTCTTGAGAAATCACAGGAATAAAAATAATAACTGAGCAGAAAAAGAGTGTTATTCTATAGCATAATCAGATCCTGAAAAATGCTGATAAAGATGGAAATTATAAAGAACTGAACAGGTTCCCTCTGTCATTAAATCACAGGTTCCAGGAGGGCAAGAATTTGTGTCGCTTTGATTCCTTTTGTATCCCCAGAGCTTAGTACAGAGGCCCACACAAAATGATCTTCAGTCATTTTTGTTGAAAAAATGGGATCACATGACTTCATTGAACAAGAAGATAATAATCTAATAGCCAGTAATGGTCCAGTTAACATCAACTGGAATCTTGACACTGGTATAGTTCAGACTAGAACCAGAGAATATTCCATTTTGAGAATGTTGGTTAGCAAGCTGTTCCTCTCAAGTTTCTCTCTCCTCACCTGGCTTTAATCTTTTCATCATGAAGAAGAGAAAAGCAGCAGCAATTGCAAAAAAAAAAAGCAATATTCTCTGAGTACAATGAATGAGTGGTCAAAGAGGCTTGGCCTGTTGAGGGAGCCTTGGTCAGGGAACGTGTGCGCACCCATCAGTGTTGGAGCCTGTGAGGTCAGGTTGCTGCAGGCCAGGCTGTTTCCAGTGCTCCTGATTTCTTAATTGTCTGGGATTTGTAACAGATTTTGGCATAGAAAACCTTCATTTCACATCTCCCCACTCTGAAACTAAAGAATCTCTATGACTCCTGTCTCCTATCAACCCAACCACCCTATCCATCGTTGGTTCCAGATCCAGTATTGACTTCCTACCGCCTGGAATTATTGAGCATTAGTGAAGCAAATGAACAAAAATGATCTTGATTACAAATCTTGCCCTCTGCTAGTATAAAAAATTCGATTCCCCTGTTTAACAGAGCAGAGACACGGCAAACTTCAAAGTGGAAGGGAGAAAAAAAAAAGCAACCAGACCTCAGGTCACCTGATTTCCAGTTCACTAGACCACACTCTGCTTTCGTGCCAATACCAATACTCGATTGTGTTTCCAGGGAAGAAGGAATGGTAAAACAAAGAGTGAGAAAGACCAGCCAACTATGATAGAGGCACAGGCCTATCCCTCGAATTCCCTTTTTTAATTGAACACCAGCTATAATCCCAGCTCTTTAAATAAAATTACCTAACTAATTAGTAAATTGACATATTTATATAAGGGTTTTTTTGGCTGGCTGTTCTCTGTCTTTCCCTCCCTCCCTCCCCATTCTTCCCTCTCTCCCTCTCTCCCTGTAACACATTGCTTTCCACCCAAAAAGCACCAGGGAAACTTTGATTTCTGGGGGTCTTTTTAAAAACAAGTTCTAAATCCACATTCATTAATGCTGTGTGTGCCTGTGCGTGTGTGTGCGTGCGTGCGTGCGTATCCTTAGAGAAAGCACGTTTTTTAAAAGGCAACAATGGTTCTGCCTTTTACCACCTTCTCTCTCCTCTTTAAATGGAAAGCACTGAACCCAGATGCCCAACCACGGAAGATATTCTTCCAGAAGCAGCATCTGGCTTCCTGGCAAGCCCTTCAGGCGAGTTGTTTGGGGAGCTTTGCAGTTGTCTCTCGGTCTGTCACGTGTATCGGAGACCGTGGCCTCTCTGGCTGGCATGTCCAGGCAGCTGCCAGTTCCTTTCAGTTCACCTTTAATGCTGAGAACGAGTTCCCTCATTTTCATCTCTTTCCGGACTTGTTTTTTTCTCCCCACTGCCCACACAAACTCTGGGACAAGACGCATTTCTCGTTGCTGCTGGCTCGTCAACTTCCTTAGCAGGCCTCTGTCTTTTGAACCCGAGTGAAATCCTCAGCCATTTAGGACCACATTCAAAGAGGTGACTTTAAATAATATTTCTTAGCCATTTCTTGTCAGCATAGCTCCTTGTAAACTGTGGGGTCATTCCCTGAAAAGAAAAGCAAAACATTCCATTGGCATAATTTATTCTGGTCTGTACACAAGACATGAAAGTATTCTTGACATTTGTGTATTATTTAGTTAAATCATGTTGGCTCCCACATCCTTGTCACACCATGAACAAAAGAGCATCGCAGGACTGGAAAACATGAGGCAACACAGCAGCATCATAAATAGCACCTGCCTTGCGATACTAAATTTTTTAATGTAGTTTCATTTTTTTTTTTACCTGTATACATATTTTTCATTTTGGGCTTTTTTTCTTTTTTTTTTACTTGTGAAGAATTCTGTGGGGTTTTTTATGGATAATTGTTAAGAACACAGAGTCCGATGGTAGCCCACGCACGAGGAAGCCGTGACAAGGTGCTGACAAGTCCAGCAGCAGTACCCAGAATGCAGAGGGGAAAGCAGAAATTAGAGCTGCAGGGTGACATCCAGGAATAGTTAACACGGGGTTGCTGTGCATTTCCACGTTGCTGGGTTTTTTCCCCCCTCATGCAAGAAAAAGTAAAGATTACATAGGAGATTTCTGATCTCAAGACTGTATTTTCTGGGCTCAGAAAAAGACAGGACTTAGCGGGGCACAGAAGGAAATCCCAGCCATTATTAACAATTGGTCTGTGGCCAGTGGCAGACTCAACACACCCTTGACTTTGAAGAGGTACACAACTGAAATCATGGGTTTAACTGGAATGAGAGTGCCTGGGGAAAAAGGAAATGAATTTAGGGACTATTTGGCTCAGTACTTTGGGAAAATCTCCTTTGAAACCATCGGTATGACAGTAGAGCTCAAATTTAAGATGCAAATTTTTAAGTCAGTTTTAGCTCTGCCTCAGTGACATTTTTTGGTCTGTAGTTTTTTTCCTTAGGTGAATTTGTTAGTGTTCACAAAGGAGGTTGAAGGTACATGCAGAACTTAGAAACTTTATACTAAATATTGCCCCTTGTGTAGAGATGACTGTGTTTCACTTCCAGTAATTTCTTCTCTTCTGTATTATATTCACATTCTTTTTAACCACACTATTTTCTCTAACATCCCCCCCTCCCCGCGCCTTTCCTTGCTTATATCATCATCATCCTTAAATTCTTCCTCCCATTCCCCTCACTCTGGAACTCTTTTCACCCTCAAACCTTGTTGCCTACACCAATCTCCCATTTCTTCAGGACACACAATAGTTACATATCGAGCAACTATCGTGAGAGACACAGAGCTGGAAACGAAGACAATTTTCTCAGGATGACAATCAGCCTGTAGGAGCTGGAAGTTATTCAGCTGTGCTATCTCCCTCCCTGCCCCTGTGAAGTTCATTTCCCTCACCTCACTCTCTCTCCTAACTTTGTGGCTCCAGCCCCTCCTCTCCTCATGAGATTGGCAAACCAGCCTGTCTTTATAGGGATTCTGTTAGTCTACCCATCTGTTTGACAAAACCTCTGTTCTTTTCTTTCTCACTTTCAAAGAGACAAGTAGAACACCCAGGGACAGAGCCATAGCGAGGAGCAGGCAAGACACAGGTGCTGGCACTCCGGCACTAATAACACTTTTGTTTTCTGCTCTCCATGAACTGACAGTCAGCATACACCTCTTAATAAATATTTTTCCCTTCATCAATTTGTTCACTCATTCATTCATTCATTTCACTCATCGGTTAATTCCTTTATTTCCCATCATGTTTGGGATATGAAAGGAAAAAAGAAATTACCTCTGCTGTAAAGGAATGCTTATCTAATTAATTTGTGTCTCTGTACTTGGACATCTGAACAAATTTCCTCACATAGTGAAAAGATATACAGAGTGATATTTTACCTAAATCTGATTTTTCCCCCATTTTAACACTTTTTTAGGGCAATTATTTCACATCCCAGAAAAATTTTACTGTTAAAAACACAACTCTTCTCCAATGAGAGCCCAACTCTTCCTCTTGGCTCCCTACTCACCCATTTTTTCCATTTCTTTTTCACTTCCAACTGCCATTCCAGGGTCATAACTGAATGCTTCCTGGTACTGACCTTTGAGTCACTAGAAGGGGATTCCAAATTCACTCTCCAAGGGCCACATTTCCTGTTTAGGGTTAGAGATCCCTCACAGAGGTAGTGAGGCATTTTATGGGTGGTTTACACATCCCACTATGTTTTTCTAACTAGCAAGAAGGGAGAAATAAAATGCATGCCCTGTTCTCTCTGGCCTCACTCTCCATTCATATCACACTGAAAATAACCAATCCCTAGAGTGCCAAGCTCTTAAAGTAATTCATACTTCTCTGGCAATGACAGGAATTTATCCTTCATCTTGGCAGAGGAAGGCCTATTTTATTCACCCCTTTCACATTCTTTTGATTCTCCCCGTGAGTTTCCCCTCCAACATAATAGGTTAGGTGGGCCTAGAAGCAAGTGGCTACATAAGGAAACGAAAGAAATGTTCATTGTCACATTCTAGGAATTTTGGATTCCAAAGCACTTGTATCCAAGAAATAGTAAAATCCAAGAAAACAGGCATGCAGTCATGTGTGAGACCCTGGGAGGTGGAGATAGCGGGGGAAGGAGGAGAGGGCCAAAGAGACATTTTGTTCATCAGGAACACAGCCACCTAAAAAACACTGGCTAATTAGCAGTCGGTACCCACACAACACAGCAGTTTAGTACAAGAAGTGAACAATACTTTACCTAATTGAAACTATACAGCGGACTTAGGTAGACTGCATGCAATTACAGAGACTGGAAGTCAGCCAGGACGCGGAGGTTAACAACCCCTTCTCTCACAAAAAGCACCGCGGGAACTTTAATGACCACAAGCGGTAAGGGCCATTATCCTGCAGTCCATCCAAAAGGCCTCACCTCTCACAACCCAGATTCCATCAGAAGGGCTTAATGGTGTCAACGAATTGGGGGGTGGAGGGCGCCCTCTATGGGCACAAGTGTGCTTGTACCATGTGACTAATTCACCTTTCCCAAACTAAAACACGCTTTCAAGTGCTAGAGTGGAGGGGGTTTCAAAAGAGAGGGGACATTTCAGTGGGTCACATGGTGGACAATGGGAGCTGCAAAGGCTTTGAAGTTTCCTGAGCCTCCTAGCCTCCTCAGTCAGCACTACTGCAGTCTAAGCATTCCAGAAAGTTCTAGGCTAGGATTTCTTAAACTTGAATGTGTTTATAAAACCTGTCACCTAGAGATCTTGTTAAAGTTATAGATTCTGATTCATGGGGTCTAGATGGGGCCTGAGATTCTGCATAGAGAATAAGTTCACAGGTGATGCTGATCTAGGAATCACACTTTCAGAAGGCAGTTCTTACAGAGAAGAGGAAGAGATCTCGCTGAACCGAAGAGCAGAGGCTGGACAAAGAGAAAAGGACTTTAAGATGAACTTAACACCCAGAATAATCAAGTTCACTTACATTTGTCTGAGGAATTAAAGAAACGTGAGAGTCCAAAATAGTAAATAATCCAATCCTGTCCTAAAATGTGCTCATGAAATGATTCTACTCTTGAGGGGCGGGAGGAGGCACAGCATTTGATCCCTGAACATATTCCAGGAAGGAGACAACTACTCTGAACAGTGGTAGGATTTTCCACTCACTAGTTAGTGCTGGAGCAGAGACACACCAGCCCGCAGAAGTCTGTGATGAACCTCCCAAGAACCAAAACGGGTTTTCAAGATGAATCAGGAGAAGACCAGATAGCAGAAGGCAGACTTTCAAAGCTTGACCAACGGACATTGAAGGGAGTGATAATCTTGCTTCAAAGCTTTGCAAAATAGAATCAGAGTTGCTGAAAAACATCAAAGAATGGGCCATTTTTAAGCTTATATTATGCAAACTTAATTTATTACTGAATTCTACAGAGGCTTTCATGCTAAAGCCTGCATGTACCATAAAAGATTTAATTGTTAGTTGGATTAATGATTATAATCTTTATTTAGTTATTTCCTAAGTGCTTCTTATACTAATAACTACATATTTTGTGACGTCTTAATGATAAAATTCACTTTAGATGTATGGAAAGACACACACATGCACACACATACGCACACCCTTAAAAAGCAAGACCCAATTAATCGCTGGTGAAAGGAGCATGAGTTCCTACATTTAGACATGCTGTAAACATGCTGTAACCTAGATAAGGCTGGATATATACATTTATCCTAATATATAGCTCATCAGTATGGTTGCAAAAGTGCTATTACTTGTCAAAGATATATAAATTTAGGCTATCATTCAAAATATATCATTTGAAATGCTAGCTGTCTCAAGGCAGCATGATAAAGTACGTATACAAGAAGGAGAAGAATATAAGCATCCATCACGGAATCAACAGGATCTATGGAGTGTCTACTTGTGCTCCATACTAAACTGGGAAGATCTAGGAAGATAAAAGAAGTATAAAATAAGAAGTATAAAGTTCTATCTTTGCAGAGCTACAAATCTGACAGGTGAAAAGGCACTTTAAAAAAGAGGGTAGAGAATAACTGTTAAACAGTAGGTACAGAGAGAAGTAGACTAAAGGAGCTGAGAAGTCTTCATTAAAAGGTGGTGATTGAGTTAGGATTTGATGCATGGGTGGAATTTTGGAAATACAGGCTTGTTCCATGGGTCAGCTGGAGAAAGGCCAAAGGAAGTCAGTACGTGGCTGTGAGCAGCCCGTGCTAACCGTGACAAGGAGCAAAGGAGGAGCAGACTTGAGTGCAGGGGGGAGGATGAAGTACTTCTGTTTTTTAAGTATTTCAAATTGAACAGTATCTCAGTATCTGAAAGTTATTAAACAGTCATATGAAAATGGATTTGGTGGCAGAAGGGCTAAAGAAGGGGGCTAGAGCAAAGCTGAGTGGTTATCTTGCCATGACCAGAAAGCAATTATTCTCTAGTTGTCTGTGGAGTCCTTTGGGAAGAGTGTAATGCCTAGACAGACTTCTGCAGAAGTCAAGCGTACCTGCTGATAGGTTTGATATAATGGCTGAACGACTGGAAAGAATTGAAGTCAATGCCAGGGCGTCCAATTAGTAGACTAAAGAGAATGGAGATGTCACTGGTCGAAACTGAGTCAACTTTGATGGAGCACTAACTGGGTGCCAGGTATTGTTCTAGGAACTTATGATAGTTAGTGAACTTAATAGAAATCATTTTGCTTCCATCGAGTTTAAGCAATATATATAAAATAAACAAATGAAACAGTTATGTGTAATAAACAAGGAAATACTACACATATTAGAAAGTGGTGGGTGCTAAGGAGCTCGAAAAAGTGGGGCAGAGGAAGAGAATCAAGAGGGACGTGAGGGTGGCCTGCAGTAATAATTAAAGTCCATTGGAGAGAAGATGAGATTTAAGAAAAGACAGTGAGTTATTAGGTGGATGTTTGGAGTCAAAGCATTCCAGGCAGAGAGGACAGCTAACGCTTGGTGTCCTCCAGCTATAGAAAAGCAAGAAGGCCATTGTGGCAGGAGCCTAGATGAGGTGGAGAAAGATGGAGGAGGGAATCACATCATTCGTTGACAAGGCCTTTGTGAGAAATTGGTCTTTTGTTCCAAGGGAAAAGAAAGGGCAACTAATTGTAAAGGGCTGTAAAGAATGTGCAGTTCTCAATCTCAGGGTTGTAAATTCAAGCCCCACGTTGGGTGTAGAGATTACTTTAAAAAAATAAAATCTTTAAAAGAATCAGTATGCACATCCTAGGAAAACTGGAAAACTATTTAAGTTATCCAGTTATCTATCTAATTGGAAATCGTTATTTGTGGGTGGGAAGTGTTTCAGGCATTCACCTCTGATGGTTTGAGAGAATATGAAAAAGTGAATTCCATTCTCCAGCTTGGGATCAACTTTAGGCCTGTCACTTCACTTCTCAGCCATTGTTTGAACATCTTCAGCAGGAGAATAATTCTTAACTTTACCTGACTTGGGGGGGGGGGGTGTGTGTGTGTAAACAAATGAGATAAAGAAAGTGAAAGTCAATTCTCTATACTATTTTAGAGTTTGACAGGTTTGGAAATCCAAGCAGAGCATTCAGCCCAGACACTTGATGTTGCACTAAATCCAAGAGAGAGAGTACAAAGATCACTGGATTCAGAACCAGAAAACCTACGTTTATGTCCTGAAGATGATTCTATAATTTAAATCCAATTCTTTAATTGGGTAAAAACTTCTCAGAGTATCTTTTTCCTCTTCTGTGTTAAAGAAGGTTATAATACCTGCACCTCAAAGGTCTTCCTTCAGCGTTACCTGTCAATAAACCTATTATATACCATAGAACAACAAAGAGATGAAGGCATCCTGTTTCCAAACTCCTCCTGCAACCATTGACAACTCTACCCAGCCAGCGGTAAAATGGTAATTAATCCTTCTCCCACCATAGGTTAACTTTAATTCCTTGAGGGCAGGAATCATTTATTCTTGGAGTTGATAGTGCCTTGCAACTATGCAAGGCCGATGCAACAGAAAATATTTGATGAATCATTTTTGCAAGTGGGTAGGTGGAATTATTGTATTAAAGAAGATGCAGATCGGGGAATCAGAGTTTTAGGGCGAGTATTTCAAGTTGTGCAAGTGTACTCACCAAAAGAGTTGAGAACCTAAAGACAGAGGATAGTACTAAACACCACTTTAGGGACAAGCCCAATGAGAATCACTAACCAGTGAAGGGAAGCAAAGTAGAAAGTAAACAGCTAATTCAGAATAATCAGCATTATAAAACCCAGAGATTATCATCAAATGCTATAACTCAACAAATAACTTCCGCTCCAAAAAGGTCCAAACAAATTCAATTAGCTGTCATCCCACCAGTCAGAAATCTCTAATAAGCACCCGTTTATCTAAAAACCACACTAGCCCAGAGATAACTCAAGTTCCTAATGAGAGCTTCAAGATGCAGAAGTTCCTTGTGAGTTATCAAAGGATAGCAACGTGGTATCCATTGTAATTTTAATATTAATTGTGTTGTTTGATTACTGCTAATCTACAGATGATAATATAATGTAAGTGTTTTTCACCAGAGCTTTTGTTTAATCAGAACCTTGTACTCCCTGGGTTTTCTAAGTAAAAGAAGTTTACTGGGTATGAAGGAAAATTGCACACAAAAACGTTTTCCCGGTCTGTTTCTTAAGTACATACTTACCAGGCCATCTTGCAACATACCTAGCCAATAACCTTCCTCTCTTCTCCAGAACCCACTTTGTTGTTCCTTTATAACTGACATTTTGGAATTCACCTGAAAACACCAGCATGCCAAGACAAAACTTGGCCTGTGGAGGAGACACCATATTCAAAACCAATCTGGAGAAAACAACATCCTCAGTAGTTTGCTTTTTTATATTATTATGATGGTGATTTTTACATTTATTTTAATCATTATCACAATTTAAGGAGATAACCCAGTCCTAGAAAAACCAGCCTCTAGGAAATAAAGAGTTAAGACCAGAAAGTTCACTCCCTGTGCCCTTATTTCCATCCCTCCTTCCCTGCCATACCACAAAATGAATAATGCCTTAGACGTAGTTTTTGCAATGCTAATATTTGAACAGTAAAAGATACCTTAAGACCTTCATCAAGATTTTTTAAGGCCTCATTTAATGTCAGTGTCAAGGTTCTGTGAGGAATAATTAATATAACAAAACAAGGTCTATGTGCCCATCGATTGCCAGGGGATTTATGCAGGTGACTCATTAATGCTGCAGGGTTCCTGCATGTAAATCCCAAAGCCTCGATAGGGAAATGGGACCCAATGATTTTTCCCCCTATAAAAAACACAAACAATGACAAGTATAAAAGCAGATAACCTGAATATCTATAGAAACTGCTATATGGCTTGTAAAAGTTTTCCATTTACATCCTGTCACCTCTTCTTTTCACATGTATAAAAGATGGGACAATTATTTCAACAAACCTGCCCATATAAATCAACGCAGTTTTGCTGTGGGAAGACTGGGTGTTTAAGGCATTTAATATTTCAGCATTGCCAGATTATCACCCGGATCCATTTCGTTTTGTGGTCAAGTGCATGATTAGCACTGTGACAGGATATTGGCCATTTTCGTATGAAGATCTGCAAATCCTAGTAAACAAATACCAGTTGGAAAAATTAAGAACAAGTCTGTGGACTGGAATGCACCCTACTTGTAATGGGAACAAAAAGCTGGCAATCAAATCTAAAGAAAAAGCTAAATCACAGCAGAATGACCTACTTTAAGGCATTTGCCAAAGAGGCAGTGTTTTTAGACAGCTCTTCTGAAGTAGCGTCTTTCTGTCTATGCCATCTGCAGATTTATTATTGCCTGAAAAAAAAAAACCAACCAAAAAAAAAAAAAAAAGCTCTATTTGAATGATACTAAGAGCCTGGTGTATAGGAAAGATTCCAGTATTGTGGGCACCACACCCACACCTACTGATGTGGTCCAAGGTTTTGCTTTAGAGGCACCTAATTAAGAAACCCTGACTCATTTACATGGAGACGTTTGATCTAAATTACACTCCAAACCGCACCAAATTGGGAGCATCTGTGAATGTGAAATGTTTGTTCCCTGTGACGGCTAGAACAGGGCCAGCTCTGGACGGCACATGTTCAAGTGACGAAAAATATTTCACATGTAACGTACTTCTGAGACCCACTTTTCCACTAATAATTCATAGTGATCCTAGCCAGTATCTGTACTTCCACAATTATTTCAGGCTGTGAAAAATTATGTCACTTTTTTTTTTCTGCAGCTAGGAAGAGGTAGAGGACCACCTACTTGGTTTGTTGTCATTGATAAAAGGCCTTCCGAGCAGCCAATAGCAAAGAGTCAAAGCTGAACGGCACAGAGGCTGGTCTTTATATATATATGTCTCTTAACTTGGAAACCCAGAAATGCAGAGCCATCATCTAAAGGGAGAAGTCGTAAGGATGACCCCCTCATCACTGCCTTGACTTCTCCAGGTTCCCACTTGACTTGCTGATTCTTAGCAAAGCTTTGTCTCTCAATGCCTTCAAGGCTGTATTTGTGTCTAGGATGCACTGCCCATAAACGGGAGGAGACTGACACAGTAAAAGTCACGTTATCTTCAAGAGAGGGCATTCGGGAACAGTCCATTGTGTTTCCATCAGGCAAAATGTCTAAGAAAGTGAAATTTAAAAAAAAAAAAAAATTCTGCCGTTGGATACTGGGAGCAGTACTCAGCACATGATCCCCAGCAAAGAACGTTGTAGTTCAAGTATAAATAAACAGTGTTTTATGGCTGCAGTTGACCCCACGCTCTGGCCACTTTACCTTATTAGGCTGCCTATCACCTATATTTCAGCAGGAGCCCAGGAACAAGAAAGAAACTTTCAAAAGTAATTCCAGATTTTTTTTTTTTGGCTAAGAAGGATAATGCATCGATTTGATGTACTGTTTTTTGCAGTAGCTAGCATGAGATTTGAATATATTAATATTTTCAACAGCAGAGCCCAGGGAGCCCAGTTACTAAGTTGTGCATGGGTCCATAGATATACTTTAGTCAGAGGCAAGGTTTTCGGCTCTCATGTTTGTAATACTTAGAGAGATCGAATGAAAGGGGCTGTTCTCCCTGAGTCTTTGTTGTGGGCATACATTGTGACAGTATGGAGCCAGAGTTCTTCTGGTTGTCTACACAGCCTGGATTCAATAAACTGTTATATATGCATATTATGACAATGTGGTCAAGGGAACCAGATTTTTTTACTCTACCTTCAAATGCCTACGTAGCCGAAATCTGGTGCTTATTTTTCTTGTCCCCATTCAATATGTTAACATAATCATAATTTAATACAGGTTATGCTCATTTTATAATTAAAAGTTATGGGCTTAGATGGGAAAGCATTCAGACTATATTATATAAAAATTTTTTTTTTCTATATTGTACTGTATGGTTCGGTATGAATCCTAAACCTGGATAATCCCAGACTCTGTTAGCTTGCTAGGGTTGCTATGACAAAATACCACAGACTGGGTGACTTAAACAATAGAAATTTATTCTCTCACACTTCTGGAGGCTAAAAATCTAAGAGCACAGTATCGGGGATTGGTTTCTCCTGAGACCTCTCTTCTTGGTTTGCAGGTGGCCATCTTCTCACTGTGTCCTCACATGGTCATTCCTCCGTGGGCACACAGTCCTGGTGGTTTGGTCTCAATTTCTTCTTCTTATATTGGCTGAGAGCCAATTGGCTAAGAGCCCACCTAATGGCCTCATTTTAACTTAATCGCCAAACTTAATCCAAATACAGCCACATTCTGAAGTACTGGGAGTTAGGGCTTCAGCTAATGAATTTGGGGGGTGAGCAGTACATAATACAGCCCATGACAGAGACCAAGGATATTTTCGTGTCTGTGCGACTGACATGCCCCAGGCCAAATGTGTATTTATTTGAGGCCAACACTGAAAGTTAAGTTCATATTTTTAAATCTGTGGTATTTTTCCAATATGATTGTCAGTCATTTTCTCCAGCAGTAAGAAACGAAGATGACTTTAGAAGGTTTAGGTGAACAACAGCAACACGACTCTTCTCATATCTTCTTGCTAGACTGGAAGGAAGCAGTTACTGAGTACAGTAAGTGTTACCACAGGGCCGGCCTGAGCTCCACCCCGCCTTCAGGGACCCCTGGTCTAGAGGCATAAGTGCCTCACTCTCCATTACTGCCGTCCTCCATTAGGAGCAGATAATGTGAGAGATATCACTTTCACAATAAAACAGTGCACTTACACCACACCTTTCAACTCAGCATTTCCAAATGCTTTAAAAATCATTATTATTTTTATTATTTATTTGTGGAATCCCAGCAGTCTACTCAGCACTGGGAAGTACACTCAAAGCCACAGAGCTATGGTCTCAGTTTCACCGACTTAAAGGACACTCAAATCCGTCCCCCCACCCTTGATGTACCAGTAAAAAATCTGAAGGTGGATGTCTGTATGTGCATGCTTACCTTGAGAAAAGGAGAACCGAAACTTGTCTGAGTTACCCTGCTACTTGAATAGCCGAAGAAATTTAGCAAAGAACTTTAGTAGAGTGTTGTTCTGATAAACCAACAACAAAACCAAGAAAAAAGCGACTAAGCAAATACATAGTTTTGGACCTAAAATTCAGAAAATGGAAATGAATAGCCCTCATCAAGGGCAACTACAATAACACTTTAAAGGGGTTATTAAGCAATGCAGGAAGTAGAAATCAATCATACTCTGCATATTGTTCAATGGTCATTATTTCTTGGGGCAAATCGGCTTGATATTCAATTTAATACAGTCTTTCATCAAGCTGAAAAGCCCTAGAGAAACTTTCACTGGCCACCCACATTTTCCAATAGGTCCATTGCTTGTTCCACCTCATTTTTGCTTTCTGACTTTTGTCATCGTTGCTTATTGCTGCCTTCTACTGAAAGACTTCTAGTACTTTCCATGACTTGAGAGGTGGTGAATATGTGTTGTCCATTCCTGTAATGCTAGAACCTGGTCCAGTGCCTGGTACATAGTGGGGACTAAACAAATATTTGTGAGATGAGGGATCAAGTTTTCATAGTACTCTTCCAAGCCATCTGAAAGTGCATTTGACACAACCTGCTCCCTCAATGAATTTATAAACTAAGACAGATGGAAATGAAGCAGAGATAGTCCAGATGCAGATTAAAAATCTAATGAAATAATGATTTCAATTGCTTTAAATCAAAGTGAGCAAATGCATTTGTAGAAAATATATGTTGAAAGTTACCTTGCCTAGTCTTGAATTTAGCCAGGGAAGGTTTTTTGGTTTGGGGAGTTTTTGAAGGGGGGTGGGGAGAAGTATGAGTTCAGGAATTTTTGTGATGATGGGAGGGAAAAATCATAAACTGGAAGGAGTTGTAGAACATAGAGTGGGATCATGGGATATCACTGGAAGGTAGAAATAGAAATCATTCATTCAACTCAGTAGATCAGAGGAAGCAAGGGAGTCAGGGAGGTAGAGAAAAGTTAGGCTACTTGGGGTGTTCTATGAAAAGTAAAGATCATCGGGTATAGAAACCTACTTTAAGGATATTATTGTTGGAAACATAGGAATGTCATTAGCAACATGACATAGGAAACAAAAGAGTAGAAATCAGAAGGTAGGAGCTGCCATAATGCAACCAAAGTAAAAAGGATGTTTATTGCGTCTTTTGGATTCAGTGCTGGTCACGATCCTGGGCAGTACTGAGTGATCCCCAGAATTGGGAGCTCAAGATGGGCCTAGACACACAATATAATCATCCATAAATCCCAAAAAAGGTGTTTCGCATGTAGAGAAAAATATGCAATATGCAATATTCCTTTTCTTTCACTATCACGAGTTGGTAATGCAGAAAGATTGTATATCCTCGTGTATAGGGCTTTTTTGAGGCTTAAACATCCTGAGACCCTCAGAGGAAGGGTGCTGCAAAGCAGAGAATAGGGTGCCTTCTGAAAATGACTGAACTGAAGCCACTGAGAAGCTGCTGGGCTCATCTCAAAACCCACCAAGTAAGAGCAACCCAGCTAGAAACAGAGTTCAAAAGTCAAAAGTGCGTGACTACCCTAAATTAAAGCAATACCCCAAAATTCAAACTGTGTGGCATAGCTCAAGCTGCTCTATTATATTTCGTATTTAGATTTCACATGTTTATATTCCAATGTGCAATGTCTCTTTAAAAATGTAACTGTTGAGTTTAAAATCAGGAAGTAGTAAAGTGGCTGCACAGAAAGAGGCATATGGAAGGTTTTTGTATTGGGGGGTGGGGGAAGGATTTGGTTTTGTTTTTAGTGCTGTGGAATTTCAGTCCAATCAACACCTAGGCCACTCGTTAGAAAAGAAGAAGGAGAAGGAAAAGGAGAAGAAAAGGAGAAGGAGGAGAAGGAGAAAGAGAAGAAGGAGGAGAAGAAGGACCTTTGTTCTTTCTCTTTCTTTTTTCCTTTCTCCCTTCCTTTCTTCCTTCCTTCTTCTTTTCTTTTTTTTTCTTTTTAATGATTCAGTATGCAGAGATTTCCTTACAGACATCCGAAAGGCAAGTGGAGGCACAGCAGCAGTAGTGAGCATCTAACCTTTATTCTCACTTTCAATAGGGAAATGCTTTATAGGTCTTCAAGATGTCAGCACCCAGAGGGAAATTGTTCAGTTCTCTCATTTCAAAGATGAGCAAACCTGGGAAAGTCCCAGGTCCTCTGGCCAGTTCATAGGTCCTATTGCACAGGTTTACTCGAGTGGTGGGGGAAAAAATGGAAATGAGCCACCTTGAAGGCACTTGAGCTTCAACTGGCTAGGTATTCTGGGTAGTTAAAGAGAGTCAGGATTCTTAGATTTGCAGATTTCAAAGAGGATAATTTCTCACAGAGGTCCCCTTTCAATAAATTTGCTGGTACTTCCTCACTGTCTTAACTTTACCTGGAATTTTAACCATTACTTCCATGCTTGAATGTGTCACTCCCCCAGAAATATGAATTTTCTCATCAACGCCACTGTACTGCCTACATTCCCATCTGGAACGGTTGGCCCACACTCTTCTGCTCCTATCCAGGTTCCTCTCTGTGCTGGTTTCCCATCCCAGATTCTACCACTTCTTCAAAGAATCTGACTCAATGCCCAGCTCTTTTTAAGATTTGCTTGATCAGAGCTCTGGCCCTATCTGAGAGTATGGAAGAGCTCATAGCTCTTCTTATGAATAGCCATCCAGGTGAATTAGACACATACAGCATAGTGCAGCATAGTGAATATAATAGACCAAAGGCTATACTTGTGCTTTTTTAATTCCTCCTAGATGCCTAGCATGAATAGACACAATCTATTGAGCACTAACTCTGCATCCCATACTTTGCTGGATATTTGAAATACATTATCTCAATTTAGGAACCATGTAAAATAGGCATTAAGCTCAATTGATGTAGCCAAAATCTAGCATCCAGCAGGACCACATTTTTCCTAGATCAACCAACTAAAAAGTGGTGGGGTCAGTACTAGAATGTGAGTCTGTCTGAATGCAAAGATCCTATGCCAAAATTCTACCCAAAACTGCCTCCTGTCTGAGTAACCTACATATCAAAGTCACAAAATATTTGTGAATTTCATGAATAGATGAATGAATGAGTACATTAATATGCAACCTGTTCCCTGTACCAGCCTGACTTGCAAAAAGTGGAAATCATAAGAAATTCTGAATCTTGATGCCTCTGAACAAATGTGGTCACATAGAAAGTACAGGAAAACAGCAATGTTTTCAGAAGTTAGCAATAAATTTGATCACTGGTAGTCTACCTGGAAGTGACATGACTCACAGGGAGTAAAGCAAGGCCCCAGTCAAACTTAGCAAGCATTTGGAACTTTAGAGCATGCATCTTAAATATTCTACTAACCTCACCCCTTATTTTCCCTCTGCTCTTGTTTTCTTTCTCATTTTAAGTGTATTTTAGCTTTTTTATATTGAATGCATGTTTTATATAGAGTAAATGCTTTTATTTGCTACAGTGCAAGTATAAATCAGTTTAATACATAATGAAATTAATTAAGAAAATAAAATTAGTGCTCATATTTACAGAACAAGTTCAAAAATGTTTACCGAGAGGATAGAAGTGGTGGCTCATGCCTCATGTATCATTTCAACCAAGCATAAGACTATAATTATGAAGCTGTATTTCAGGGAAGATCTGAAATGTGTGGAGTTCCAGGAGGGTACTTAAAATTACAACCTGTCAGTATTAAAAGCAGAAGAGTTTAGAGGCCAATGAAAGAGATATGGGATTTTCATAGAACTTTCAAAAATCCCAGTAAACCGTACAAATATCTGAGTTTTAAAATGAGTTTTTCTTCAAACACCATAAGATTTGCAAACTGATATTTTAAAACACAGAGATGAGGGTTGACTAAAACTGAAAGATATGGTTTTCTTGAAGTTTCCTGGTGAATTAAGATCAAGACAATAAAGAGAAGCACATTCCCTGACTGAGGCCACCTTCAGTTGTGTTTTCTAATGGTAAGGGAGGCTAGGAACCACTGATCTACTCCACTCATATCACACAAATACTTCAATTTTAATAAAGAAAGGCCTTGTTCAGATTTCTCCAGTTGTAGTAAGCAGCAGGGACATTTAGGCAACTCTCACGTCATGGGAACCAACTTAATTCATTGAACAAGCCATGGAAAGGGAATCAGTTAGGAAAAGGGAGAGAGTATTTCTTACCAAATTGTCGTTGCCCTCTGCTTTGTCAGTAGGTATTATTGTCTATGACAAATTCTCAAGAGCCGCCAAAGAATCAGAGTCAAGCTCTTTTTTAAGAGTGTTGAAAGGATGGGTATCTGATTTGTTTTAACTGCAGGCATGTGTGTGACCAAATAAAGCAGAGCTCTGAAGAGTCTTTTTCCAGATGTATGTATGACATTTGCACTTTATCTGAGGCCATTTTGGAGAGTGAAGGCCCTTCAAAAGTAATATAATCTGTGTGGATTGGAGTTTGATACTCAAGAACCCAGATTTCAATTTCTAGTGACATCAGTGAACTGTACCTCCGACTACTGATTTCAATTCTGAAAGAGAAAAATTAAAACTGCCCCAACTTTATTTTTCAGAAAGCAATGTGGCAAGTTTTTTAAAGTTAATTTTTAGTTTTTCCATAACCCAGCCACCTTCAACCGTTCCCACCCCACCACTCCCCAGCAACCCTCAGTTTGTTTCCTGAGATTAAGAGTTTCTTGGGTTTGTCTCCCTCCCTGATCCCATCCTGTTTCATTTTTTCCCTCCCTTCCCCCCATGACTCCCCACCCTGCCTCTCAAATTCCTCATATTAGAGAGATCACGTGATAATTGTCTTTCTCTGACAATGTGGCAAGTTGAACAAACCTATGTCTCCAACTCATGTGTTAGAAGACAAGCTACCATAAATTGCCAGTCAGAAACTATCTTTAGATTTATTCAGAGACTAGAAGAATTCATTTCCATTTTTTCATTTACTCAGTCTTTGAGGTTACAAAGCAAGAATTTTCACTCTTCTTTGTTGAAGAGTCCTACCTATGAAGATAGAGGTTCTATATCTTGGAGAGTTACAAAGTCTGTTACAGTCATCATAGAAGTCCAAACTGTAATTATAGTATCTATAATCTATTTTTCTTTTTAAAATGGCCTGATCTAAGTTTATTTTTGCAAAAAAAAAAAAAAGCTAAACTAAATATAACCTAGCAAGCCTACAAACTCAAATACATCTTTATTCTAAATTTAACTTGCTTTTATCTTGGCCTGCCCTCATTTGTGTTAATATTTGATTCATAAGCTTCATCTTTCTGTGATGTGTTCTGTCTAACTAGTCTCTGATGTGGGAGCAGGGATGCTCACCTTAGTTTAGATGTGCATCAACACTAACTTCTCCTTCAAACAATCACAGTTCTTTTCTTGGCACAGATAGCCAGGGGCAGCAGCAAAAGGGTGAAGGAGATCCATCATGAAATGTCCAGTGTCAATGTGTTCTCCCAATTTACTTACTGACCTTCAGCATGCAGCTACACTCCTGACCCTCTTGAGATGGAGCCTGAGGGGGAAATGGCACTGGGTACCAATTCCTATGTCCTGTTGTTCTGTGGTCTCAATTAAGTGCTAATTAATTACCACTGGCATCCTTGGCATTGCTTGTCAAATTGCATTTAGGAGTATCTTTTCAGTGTTTAAATATCAGTAGTCCAAAATCCACAGCTAAAAATTCCATTGTGACTGAGTATATCCTTTGTCTTCCTTTGTAAAACTATGTTTTAAAATTCAACAAATATATCTATAACCACTGCAAGTAGCTTTCAGATACAACAAATAGGAATTGGTACTGTCAATTTTGATTAATAGTACTTCATTAATAAACATCCTGTTATTCAGTCTCCACCTGCACTTGCTGATGTTGCCTGGAATCAATTAACTCATATAATTTGATTTATTTTACAAAGACATTTTGGGATGTGCTGTGCTGATGATAAAGGTCCGAGTTTAGCAGTTCTTGATTGCAAGTTAGATTGTACCTGAATGAATTTCTGTTTCTGCATGGATATGTATACACGAGTGTGCATTCTGCAAGGGAGTAGGAAGTGAATACTGCTTGAAGAAGTCTTGAATTAAAGAATTAATTTTAAAACATAATGGGGGGTATTCCTTCTCAATATTCTGACTTTCTCTGAATAGCTCTAAAAAATACAGATCCTGAAATGTATGTATTCTCTCTTAAGCTATTTTACTTAGCAGTAGAAGTGAGTCTTCTTTTAAACCAAAGAGAAAAATGTGTTACTAAGCATCAAAATTAAAACAGTAGCTAGTGCTAAGATATTAACACCAAATATTAGATTCCGCTTTATGCATAATTTTTTTTGTTTTGTTTTGGTTGTAATTTCCCTTTCTTCCCTAAATATTTACAAGCCATGGTTTCTGGATCAATCTGTTTGATCCCGATTATGTACATTATGATAAGATTCCTAGATTTCTACAGATACTTGAGATATGCTAACAGTGGTGCAAGCGATGAAAGTCTAACATAAACTGTTCAGGCAAAAAAGAGAACTCATTGGGTTACTTAACTGAAAGTTCAGTGATTAGCTGTGACTTTGGGTATGACTAGATCCAGGTGCCCCAAGGGTACTGCCAGGAATTTGCCTCTTTCCATCTCTCAACTGATCATCTCTTGTTTAGCCTCATTTTCACTTAAAATCTTTCCTTCTGGCAGCAGGATGGTAGCAGCAGGATTCTATCTTACCAGCTTAGCATCCTCAGAGGCAAGTAAACTTCTCTTTTGTTGTGGGGAATAGAAAATTCCCAGGAGTAATTCTCCTTGGCCTGGCTTGGATCCCTTGTTTATTCCATATTTGTTCCTAATCCATTCACTCTGGCAGAGGAATGCAGGGCTCTCGTGAGTCAGATATGGGATACAAGCCCATCCCTAGAGCCAAAGACAAGGTCAAACTCCACTCAAAACACAGAGATTGGGAGTGGGGTAGAGAGAGTCTGCCCCAATGATTGTCTTACCAGAAGCAAGAAAAAATAATGAATAGAAAGAGAAAAAGAAAAAAAATCCATATGTCCACAACAGTAAATTATAGCTACAATCTCTTATTTTCACAACATTGTATCCTATCTCTTATCATAATCCTTCAATCAATAGCAGTAAATGAAGGCTAAGTCACATTAAGGAGCACTGGTGTCTATAAATAAAGATAGTTTCCTATCTCTTAGTCCCATTTTCTAGAAAACTGACATCAAGGTCCATCAAATGGAACTGAAATAATATCCACCCATCCATGCATTCCTGCATCTATGTAACACTAATGAGTCCCTACGGTGATATAGGCACTGAACTAGGCACTTAAGATACAAAAATAAATAAGACAGTTCCTTAAGGAGTCTCTATGTGAAGTAATACAGTATAACTAAAAGAGAAGACTTTGCAGTTAAATGGAGTTGAGTTTCAATCCCAGGTCTGTTTCTTATTAGCTGTGTGAATGTAGACAAAATATTCATTCTGTGCTTCAATTTGCATATCTAAAAATAGGTATGTTGTAAGAATTAAATGGACAATATATATGATCTGCTTAGCATAAGGCCAAGCACATAATGTACAATTAATAGTTATTAGTATGTATATCTAGTGAGATAATCCAAACAAATCTGTTTACACAGTGCCTGGCACATAGTAAGTATTCAGGAAACGATAGTTGGAAACTGAATATGTGAAATAGAATGAAGGACTAAATCCAAGAGAAAGCAAAATATTAAAACCCAAGAAATAGGGGTGGCTGGCTGATTTAGTCAGTGGAGCCTGGGACTCTTGATCTCGAGACTCTAAGTTTGAGCCCCACCTAGGGTGTAGAGATAACTTAAAAACAAAAATCTTAAAAAAAAAAAGAAAAAAAAAAGACCCAAGAAATATCTATGATGATAGATTTGGGAAAAACCTTAAGTGTTCACCCAGACAGACCCCCATCTTCACAGAAAACCCTTTCATAATTTTAGATAGAGTCAAATTCATCCTCTCTTCAAAGAAAGTGCTTCCCAAAGCAACTATGTTCTTTTTCGCTCAGTTTACATAATATTTAATTAAATTACATAATTATAATAATAAGTACAACTGCCATAAACTTGTTTGAGACTCTCTCCTGGGACTTCCTTCTAGTGGGAACAGATGCACACAGTTGGGTCATTAACTAGCCACGAAGATTCAATGTGTTGTGGACATTGGTCAGTATATTTTGCACAGGAAATAGAAAGCTGACTAAGGAGAGCCAAGAGTGCTTCTGTGGTATTTCAGCTGTCTTTTGCTTCTTCTCATCTTCTTCTATGTCCCTAGTTCTTGAAAATTTGGCACATTTGTCATATTTTCTTGTATGTTTAAAGTCTTCTGTAGCTCATAGGCTTAAAACTAGATAACCAGAATTTCAAACATGCCTTCTGAAATCAGTTTTGTCATTCCATTGTCACAACTTTATATTGAGCAAAATAAAGCAATGTGAGTGGAAAATGATGGAACACAAAGGATGAATATTTGATGCTACCCTAAATCCATTTCTTACTCTAGCCATAAATAAATAAATAAATAAATAAATAAATAAATAAATAAATATTCATTTCTAAGAACAAGAAAATAGATATTTGTTTAATACATTTAAATGACACCATCCATTGGGTAGAACCTGAAAGAAGATTAGAATATGCTTTCTACATGCACCTGTCCAAATATAAAATTAAAGAAACATTCCTTCCATTCTTCATGATGATCTCATGAAGACTTTTGAAACTTATTTGTTTACTGTCTTGCAAACTTCAAAATCAGACTGCCACAAAAATGGAAAATATTAGCAGCATATATATTTTTAAATTGGGGGTTTGGGGAGATTAATGCCTCTGTTAAGTTTTAGATTAGAGTCACTAAAGGCTGAAATCTAATGAAGTTCTTAAGTGTATTCAAGTACTTTCTCTGAGAATACTATTTGAAGTAGCTCAGTCTGTGACTCAGAAAGTTAAAATTTTATGATCAGAGTAGAAAATGAGCTATCATGCAGAATTTGTCAAATCCAGAAGGCCTGTGCTTTCCCTGGTGGTCTGTGAGGTATTAAAAAGTCCTAAGCTATAAAAGCATATTCTAATCCTCAACTGCAGGTTAGAAGTTTGGCTTTTTCTCAAGTACTCACAGGCCACCCAGCAGACACCAGTAATAATTGGGATGGTTTGTTGGTTAAAGTTGACTTGAACCAGATCGATTCTCTGGATTTGTAGAACCTCCAGGTCTTTATTGGAACATCATAATGATTGACAGATTTCACCATTTTTTTAAGAAAGATTTTATTTATTTAGAGTGATTGAGAGAGAGAGAGAGAGAATGAGCATGCATGAGCAGGAAGAGGGGAAGATGGGAAAGAAGGAGCAAAGCAGACACCTCACTTGGCTGGCAGTCCCACACAGGGCAGGCTCGATCTCAGGACCCTGGGAGTCCTACACTTAACTGGCTGAACCACCCACATGCCCTGATTTCACCCTTTATGTGAAATATGTCTTCTGTAGTCATTATAATTTCAATACTTTGGTGTAAAGAACAATTTAAAGTTTAATAATTACTTTTGGTGAGAAAAAGACGCCAAAACATTATTTTTAAGTTTGTTTTTCTTAGTCCACGATTTGAAATAGTTACACAACCCAAATCATATGCTCTGCTCTGTAACGAACTTACATTAAAGCCATTTGCACAGACTATAGCATCCTTCTCAACACCAACTCTAGGTGCCAAGGAAGACATTGTGTTTGGTCCCATTCCTTGGTTCAAGCCTCCACACCTGGGCCAAGCAACATTAAGGAAACATGGCTAGGTCTACCCACTGGGAGAAAAAGGAATATTCTGGTGAGTGTGCATGAAAACATTGAATGGGGGTGAGGGGAAACTGGAAAAAGAGACTGGAACCAGGTTATGAAAGAACTAGTATGTCTTAGTAAGGAACTGGGATTTTTGCCTAACAGGCAATAGAAAGTCATTAATGGTTTTCAAGCTGAAAAGACTGATCCATATAATGAGACTAAGAGAGCCCAGTTACAGGCCAACTCTATCTTAGAAGACTCTGTGACCTGTGTTTGGGGACAGGCAAATACAGCCATTCTAGAAAGTAGCGTGAGATAGTAGACTTAGCAAAGACGAGCTGGCAAAAATTAGGTGAGATAGTTGAGCTCCTTTGCAATCCTTCTGGGTTCAGAGCTGGGCTCTGGTCCTCAAGGGGAAATAAAAGGCAGAACCAAGAATCAAAACCACAGGCAGAAGTGTCTTCTAGAAGAACTGGATGCATACAGCTCAGTCCTGCTGTTTGCTGGAATTAGTCATTTCTGGCAGGATCCATAGGCTTTGAAGAAACAGGTACAGCTGAAGCAGGCAATTGATGGTACTGGGAATCCTTAGGAAATCTCCTTTGTCAGTCTCTATTATCATTCTTATCAAATTTAAAATAAAATGTGTTCAAACCTCCAATCCTTATAAAACAAGGGACCCAGTATCTCTCAGGTTACAGAAAGGATTTCCCTTTCATCTAGTTGTTTCTGGCCTCATTTCCTCTTTCACCTGAACCTGCCACTGACACGTCTCACCACGTGCCAGTGGTCCCTGACCTTGACAAGTCCTTTGCTTTGCTTTCCTAAAGTTCACTCCAGGATATAGCACTTGGTAGACGTTTGCTGAAGATTCATGGAGGATGGAAAGATTACATCACACCCAGCCTAGCAGATGATTTAAAATTTAAATTTAAATAATGGGCATCCTCATTCCTAAAATGCACCTTGGCCATCTTCTCCATTAAAAAAATTTTCACGGGTTGTCATTTCCACTGGGCCTCCCACTTCCCACCATGTCACTCTGCCCCAACGCTCTTCTTTTGCATTCTTTCTTTTTGCATACAACCTTCCTAAGTTCATTTCGTGTTGTAGACAGAGAATTTGGTTACCTTTTTCTGAGTGTGTTCTATGGATTGTCTCCCCACATCAAAATGGTCCAACAAAATGTTTTGTTATGAAAGAAAGAGAGAAAAAAAGATGCTTTTTCTCCCTCAGGAGGAATTTACTGCCCGCTATTAAAATGTTTTTCTTTCTAGTATACTTGAATCCATAAGTTGAGCATAATTGTATCTTTTTTAAAACAATAAACATGTTTGTATCTTTTTAACTAAGGTGTAGATTCATATTATTAAAGCCACCTGCAAGCAGGCTACTGGGCTACCCCTGTATTGTTCTGACCCTTCTAGCCATCACTGTCTGACTGCCTGTTCTGAACAACAGTCACGTCAGAATCTACCTCTTGATGATTTATAGATTCAATGCTATTTAGACAGGTAGAGAGGTAATATCAGCAGCGAGGCAATTCCCTTGGGCTATTAACACATGCAAGATAGCTCTTCAATTGAAAAAACGCTATTGGAGGATGTCACTGCGAACTCCAGTAAAGAAAATTCTTAAAATTGCAGTGTTGAAACTAGTAAAAGTGCTCCATAAGAAGCAGTATTCTCACCAGGTTGTTGATACCATTTGAGAAATTTACATCTTGAGACAGTGTCGGATGGGAGTGATACCAAAGGCAATAGCAACGATTCCAGGTCTCTCAATTCACCTCATCCCATGTCAAGTGGGGACAGTTTACTGTCTTACTGAGAAATAAATGCAGGCCCCAAATAGTTACTACTATGGCATGAGCTGTTTCATGCCTAAAAGAGAACGAAATCCTCTTGGAAAACTATGAGCACCAGGTCTATTCAGTTTCTGGTTAGAGGGCCCTATTTATGTGCTTGAGAATTGATTTACAACTGTCTCTTGTTTTTCAAAGACTAAAACCACCCTACCCATTTTGGTGGGATGTATTCAAACTGTGGATGATTGAGAGAAAAAAAAAACGGCAAGGATCTAGCAGCTATATTTCATATCCTGAACTGCTGTGAAATGACATGAACACCCAATCATTCATCTCCTTCTCCCACACTGGTACCACCCCAAGTCACTGAACCAAACGATGATAGGGAGAGGTAAGGGACCAAGCAAGGCAACTCACCCACCCTGAGCAGTAGTGGTCCCTTGGCAGACAGGATGAAAAAAATGCCACCTTAGCAGATGACAGACACGTGGGCCTTGGCTAGGGCATTAGTGAACAATATTAATGAAGACCAATTAAATGACTTTTGCTGACATGTTTCCAAAGTGATGAGCAAAATAAAGCTGACCTAAAGAAAATATTTAAAAAATCTCCCACTGAGCATGCTCAGAGAGACCATTTTAACTTCTTTTATTTCTTAAATGCTCAACCATTTTCTTCAAAAACTTGGCTTGATCTTCCTGATTCCATGATAACTGAAGTCATGCCAACTTTGATGTTTTTAGCTTCAGCTGTTTGAGAGCTACATGTGATCCCCCCAAAAGGTTGGAATGATTTTCTTTTCTAAGTGAAGAAGAAAGCATATGTTTTAACCCTCATGTGCCTTTTTTGAAAAGGATGAATTAACATCTTATAATATTTTACCTTTGGGCTTAAAATAAAAAGTTGAGTCTGAAAGTCAAGGAGACATTTTTCTGAAATTAAAATAGAGACACAGGCCTTCAGGATTGTCTGTGCATTTTGTCTGTTTTACCAAATACATTCAGTGACTCGCATGTCTGCTGGGATTGTTTTTAACATGGCCTCACAGACAAGGCAGTTTGGAGCTTCAGCAAGATGGACCACACACAAACCTAATTTCAGGACATCAAAAGAACATGAAACTAATATGCAGAAACACTGGAGCATCTTGAATACATTTTTTTCTAACCAGATAAACGACAAAAAGAATGGGGAATAAAAACGAATTTAAAAAGCTTTAATCCACCTGACAGTCTAATTTTCCCTTGTAATTTCTAGAAACAGAAAGGGAGGAATAAACAATGAAAGGTTGGAGACTGAATAGTACCAAATATAGTTGTTCCCATTGAAGGAGAAAGTAGTCAGAGAGGAGGGAGGTCAGGGTGGCTTATGAGAACCGTGTCCACATTCTTTTCTATTACCGACCACGCCAAGGCCTCTCGAAGATCTCCTTCAGGGTCAGCTGGTCATTGGCTTTTCCTAGGGTGCACACCAGAGATGGTAAGAAAGGGAATCAGTATAACTAAGGCCGGTAAAATTATTGGCTGGAATGGCAGACAAAAGTCCCAGTAATGCAGGAGGGGTGTGTCAAACGGCTTCCAGAAGGCCCTGTGTTTAGTGCAAAACTTACATGAGAAATAGGTTCTGATCTAGGGTGTGACATCCCCAGCTTACCACAGATGGAAATATTGGGTGTTATCAGTGTTTCTAGAACAGACTTAGGTCATTTCTGCAGAGGACTTCGCAAAGCCAAATCTATCAGTATCAAATTAAATTCACTGAATCACAACTCCCACCTTATTCTGGTTATGTACCCGAAACTCTGAAAGAACAACAAAAGGAAAGAACTGGTAAAGAAATGACAAATGTCTCACTCTCTTATAATGTCAGAAGAACTATGGGCAGAAAAATTGAAACCAGAATGAAAGAAAGGTTTAAAAGGAAATTGACTCTGTGTTTACAAAAGGATTCCAATTCTGGGTGAACTGTCCAACTCAACCAGTTGCTTTGGAGAAATATGATTAAAGTGATGACTGAGGTGTTTTGTGTCCTAGCCTCAGTTTCCTTTATTCCCCTCTGAGTCCAGGAACAGCCAATCAGAAAAGAACCTGGCCTGGAGGCTTGTCAGTGATAATAATTGAAAACATCTGTCCATGTAGCAAATGTGGGAAGCCAACGCAGTTCCCTGACAGAGGGAGTTCTCAGACAGTAAAGCCATAACCACGACTGTGCTCATATTCTCCTTCACAGACTTTTCTCGCTGCCAGCTGTCTTTATTCTCCTGCCAGGAAAGCAAGGGGCCTGGGGCTCATACCCAGGCTGGAGTTAAGTGAGCTGGGACTAGGGGAAGGAGGGGGACAGGCTGGCTCAGAGCTCTGGGTACAGAGACAAGGGCTATCGGCTTGGGAAGTAAAGAGACCCAGGAGTGAGGGAAGAGAAGAGCAAACAGAAAAACCCATAAGGTATGAGAAGGCTGGAGGGACAACGGTAGAAGAACAGGTTATATTCTGCACCCAAATAACATGGGTTTAAATCTTGGCACAACCATTTCTTTGTGAGACAAGACAACCTGCCTCGAGTTTCCCATCTTTAAAATGGGTATAATAATAGCAGCTATCTCAAAAGGCTTCTGTCAAGAGAGATAAGTAAGGTGACTTACTTTATTGACTTAAAACAATCACCATGTTGTTCCCACAAATATTGCTCATCTCCTGGCCATGGGATTTTAAAAAACGACCTTACCAACCTGTGCTGCCTAGCTTCTTGTGATCCCTGTACTGACTCTTTCCTTGTAACCCCTAGAGTCATACTGTGGACTGCACCATCCTCTGTCTGATCTGGCTGCCTTCACCTCACCCCTAATGTCCAATGCCTTCCTCCTCCACCCCCGTAGTTTGGCAGATCCTACAGCTTGGTGGTGAACCTATCAAACAAATATCTGATCAGAAGAATCCCAGTAAAACATTATTTTAGCCAACTGAAGAGAAAATTCCAGGTTGTAGGTTAGAGAAAATTTAAAACAAGGAAAGTTAGAGCAAGAAGAAGAAAGAAAATAAAGAACTTAGTAGGAAGATGTAGATATTTTCCTTGCCTATAGGGGAAAAGAAACAAAAAAACAATCTTCATTGAGAATATAATAAATCAATAGGTTTAGAAAGAAAATATAAAGAAAAGATTATAAAGGACATTTAAAAATACCAAATTAGCCAGATCACTTCTTTCTTTAAGATACTCTGTACATTAAAGTAACTACCTCAGGAAACTACATTAACAGTCACATCACCACAATTGTATTTATAACTAATTCACAGTTATTTGATGCATAATATTCACTTGGAAGCTAGAAAGAATAAATCCAGCTTGCAAAAAAAGCAGAACTTACTTTAAGGGTGGGGCTTAGGTCCTGAGAAAATCTTGCTCAGCACATGGGTGGCAAGAAATAATACAAAGGGAGAAACTTGGGGAGGCCGGCTTTGTATCATTAGTTAAGAACAGTTATGTATTGTATATGTATCCAACATAAACACTTGGCTAAGGATGCTGTTCTACTGACAGTGTTTGCCTTTCCTTATGGTCATCAGCTGGTGACTACTGCTACTTGGCTGGGAAGCACTTCATCCATAAAGAAAAGCACCATAAGTAATAATGAGTGTGAGTTTGTGTTCATTGCAAAGCAAGAATTCAGATTCAACACGAGATTTTTTTATCCAATTGAAATGAATCAAACTGTTTAACCTAATTGGGCTTCTATAAATCAGGAGTGTTGTCATATTAGTAATCCTTCCAGATAAGACATTTCAAGGAGGCGCCACGCAAGAGTACAAATGTATAAACACAAAATAAATGGAATCCTTTGACCCTTCTATTCAGCAGCCTTGTATATCTTCTCTCTTTCTATTGTCATTATTTAATAAAATTACCACTTAAGAACTGACATTAGTAGATTTTTTTAACCATTGAGAGACTATTTTTTCCTTTCTATGACTCTGTCTTCAATATGCGCATACAACAACCTAAAGGCTTGATCTTTTGATGATGATAAGGTCAACAGGACGTGGGGGTAGTGTGGAGGGGTAATGTGCATCCATTGGGAGCTGGGTTTTAAAAATCCATATCGTGAATATCGTACAACTTTTTTTTTAAATGAAGCAGGTATGTATGTGTTAATCTGGAGTTTCACCAAAGCATATAATATATGTATAATATATACAAAATATATATAAAAATATATATTTATTTAAGTCTGTTTCAAATAGTTATCTTTGAAAACTAATTCTAATATATATCTAAATGCACTATTTGTCTACTTTGACCCCTCTAGACAGCTATAATTTTTTCTCTCTCTTTTTTTCTATACCCACTTAAGAGTAACTTGGTTCAAATCCCCCCCAGCACTTTGCCTCTCAAGTTCCCAGATTTCTTCTCATCCAGGGATACTGGTATTACTTCTAGAGATGTATCTGATTTCCTTTTGAAATGACTTTTCCACTGAATGGCACATTCCTGGCTCTTCAGCTACCATTCTCCCTCCAACTTCAATGTAGGCATTATTGTTGGTCACACTGCCCTTTCATGTTGCTGCTTTCAAGGTCCTTCCCTGCAGAGCAGACAGCTAGCATCAGGCAGGTAAAGCAAACCTATGTACATCCTTTGCCAGAGTGGGTCTATTGGTCCATTGCCACCATTCTTTCATAGGTGTTATGAAAACAAAATTGCAGACTACAGACACACCCTTATGCGTCCAAGAGAACAGGAGGCTCATGTCTGTTTCTTTAAAAATTCCTAGTGTCTGCCTTTTTGTTTCATTCTTTATTTTAATAAATAAATATATATCTTATTATAAAGATATACATACACACCCTTTACATAACATATAAAGTATGCATAAACATATACATGAAAGTATACACACGTAATGTAAAATATTACTACAAACTCCTAACATTTCAAGGTTCCCTTATTTTGCAATTGATGACTAGGCTTTCCATGTGTTTCCAAACTTGTCAACTTTCCTTACAAATTATTTCTAGTTTGAGGAAGAGAAAAGGGTTTAAACTTTTTTTTTTTTTTTAAGGTTACAATGCTCAGCAATAGGATTTAGAGCACAGGCAATTAGAAAGTGTCCAGCCCAACTAACTATGTTTATAGAAGGGAGGGCTGATGTTAAGGAAGGCTAAGTGAATCCCTCATGTTCTGCACATGGTGAAAAGTGGAGTCAGGGGAGAAAAGCAGGCTTTCTGTTTCTTTGTATGATTCGATCTTCCATCCAAGCAGTAAAACTGTTGGACACCAATGAGACTAAAGCTTCCTCATGGAATCACCTGTTCCTCCAGGTTTCTGTGGTAATCCGGGTGGGCAGGCTTCCTGGATCGCTACACAATTGTGTAGGTCAGAGAAATGGATTCTTTCTCACTTGGGTGATGTAGACATTATCTGTCAGGAAGCAAGACTTTCCAACACAAACCTCATAACTCCTGCATTCTATTTTTGACGCCTTAACCTAAAGTAATTTCACACTACCTCATAAAACCTTTGAAAATGGTGCACTTGAGGCTGATGTTTTGCACTTACTGAATTTCCTTTTCCAAAAAAACTCAACTACATGTTATATTCAATTGTTGTATTTCCAATTATATTCTCTGGTCATTCTCTGTAATTTTTTCCAAAGAAAGTAAAAAAAGACAGGGCATGGAAAGAGACTTACCAAAGCTGATGGACTTCACTCTTCCTCTTGGACCTCAGAGAGAATAGCTAAGAGGAAGACTGTGGACAGCCTTGTTGCAAATGTAGATAGAAAAATATGGGGGAGTTCCTAATTTCTGTTCAAGCTAGCACCCTTTCTGCTGGAACAAAATAGCATCCAGATGAGGAAAAATCTTAACCTTTCAGCCACCTATTAAGTAAAAACTACCTATGATCATAAAAAGGTATAGGATGCCTAAACTTTCTAGGGAAAATGAAAACAGGAATAAAGCTGAAGGTGACATACCACCTAAAGTAAAAAATTCTGCAATCTAATTGAGGGAGATAAAACATATGTTCATGAAATAACTTAGAGATAAAAATAAAACACGTCAACAACAATATAATATAATCTGAATGTTTAAATGCCAAGAAAGCAAATAAGGAAGTGATCAGAATACAATTTTTAAAGGCTCCCTAGCAGAAACAGGCTTAAATATGGTTTTGGATGTGATGAATGACATAGTGTGCAAAGCATTTCAGATGTGTATGGCCATACGGATAGATGAGCTGGGAAACTGACCTCTGGACCCTGAGTGTATGCAATCTGCTGTCATTATCTTTTTTCTTTTTTTACTTTATTTTAATTAATAGATTTTATTTTTCAGAACACATTTGGGTTTGAGCAGAAACTATAATGAGTTCCCACGTACTCCTCTTGTACACACACATACTTTCCCCTATTATTGCCATCTTACATTATTCTGGTATATTTGTTGAAATTGATGAGCCCATATCAATACATTATTACTAACTAAAGTCTATAGTTTACTTTAAGCTCACTCTACTGTTGTAGATTGCATAGATTTTGACAAGTGTATATGGACCTGTATCCACCACTGTAGTATCATATAGAATAGTTTCACTGCCCTAAAAATCCTTTGTGTTCTGCTTACTTCTCCCTCCCTCCCTGCTGACTCCTGATAACAACTGATCTTTTGCTATCTCCAGAGTTCTACCTTTTCCAGAGTGCCAGATACTTGGGTGATACAGTGTGCATGCCTCTTCAGACTGACCTCTTTCACTTGGTAGTATGCCTTTAAGATTCCTTCACATCTTTTCATGGTTTGATGGCTCTTTCCTTTTAATCATTGAATAATATTCCAAAACCATTTGTTTACTCAGTCAACCATTCAAGAACATTTCTGATCCTTTTAAATTTAAAAGCAAAGTTTTTTAAACTTAAGTTGTAACTTAATTTTTTTAACCAGTGCATTGCTCACGTAGGAAATACAGTTCTCAGAACACAAATTCTTTTCATATTGAGACTTCTTTGTCTTGGGGAGTAGGTTATAATTTTAGAGAACATGATACTAGACTATCATTTCTGTCCTTAAACTTGAGGCACAGGCCACTGCATTTTCTTGCTCCATTCTTTGATGAGGTGACAGCAATGAATTTGGGAATATACAACCAAAAAAACGAGAATTATAAAACTAGGTTCTGAATTTTTAAATGAACCTGGTTACTATCAGACACCTACTGGGGGTCATGTCTTTTCTTTTCCTCTAGAACTACAATAATGTGTTGTTTTCACAATGAATCAGAATATAAGTCTGAATTTGAAGGTATGCCTTTTCCCTCTTCTTTAGTTACATTGTTAATTTTGCCTCCCAAATTCTATGATTTTTCCAAAGGAGACATCCTAAGCTGTTGATTCTCTAAGTTGAAGCAAATGTCATCTGACACACCTGTGTCTTTCTTTTTGCCTTCAAATAACATTGATAATCTAATTACTCCCGAACTGTAATGATAATGATGATGACGATGATGACGATGATGACGATGATGGTGATGAAGGCTGCCCTGACTTAGAGGCAATTTACAATGAAAGTCATTTCCTTGGCTCCCTGATTATATATACACATTGATTTTAAGACAGCACACTGGAGGCTTTGCCAGAAAATTTTAAAAGTTCAAGTAGAAAAAATAATCACAATATCTCAGTCATTTGCTGCTCATATTTGTGTCCTTAAAATGCACAACTAAATGCTCTCTGCATAAAGATATCACTTGGTAGGCGGGGTGTATCTTATTACTGGGTTATTTTCCAGTACATTTGGCGTAGTTAAGGTAAAGTGTATTAACTTTCTCTGAAAATAAAGATGAAAACAGAGTTGTAGCTGCCGTGAATGCTTCAGCCATGGTCAGGAAGTTAAGAACTGACAGGAGGTCCAAATAATCAACTCTGCCTGGTGCATATACTGTAGTTTTCCCCTGGGATATCTGGTCTAATCCTACAATGTATCTGACTGGCATGAATGTAGAATTACTTTCAATAAAGATTTTATTTCAAGCTTGGATGATTTCCCCAAAAACATCTTGTCACTAAGGCAAAGTATATCATAGACTATCTGATTTTTTTCCCCTACAAGTCAGCTTTTGAGGGGGAAAAATACACATTTCAACTCAAGTACTCAACTCAGGTCAATTCACTGTAAAAAATCACATTTTAACATTTCTAGACTGATTAAAGATTTGCTATGTTAAAGAAATCAGGGAACTGCCAACGGAAGCTTACCCTAAGTCTGCAAATGAAAAGAATAAGTAACACATTTGCTCATCTACAATTTGCACTCTCCCTGCAGTAGCCTCCAATCGAAGAGCAGGCAGGACAGATGACTCCATAAGCTTACAGCCGGCTTCTAGAATATTTGTCTTTCTGCAAGTAAGGAACATTTAAAGGTCACATCTTCCAATAAGTATGAGATTGTTTCCAGGCTATATGAGGAATATGAATGGCTTGGTCATGATCACACTAAAATGATCTTTATTTCTCTATTTATCTTCCTCTGTCTTTATGCTATTCTCTTCCCTTGTGATGCCAAATTAAGTCAATGTGCTCAAGGTAGGGGAACAGGACAGTTGCAGTGCAGTACTCTGAATTCACTGAAATGTTTCATATTATGCTTGCTTACATTCTTCCAGCCTTGGTGACACCTTGTTTAATTTATGCTTGGTTCACATAATCTTAAAAATATCTCATGTTACCTATAGAGTTTCACCTTTTAGTCACTAAAAGCACACAAATCACATGGTTTAGTTCTAATGGAACAGGAGTAATTATTTTAATATTTAGTAACCATAAGCATTATAGTTATACAATGTTTTGAATTCAAAATCCCTCTTATCTCTATTATTATAGTTTATGATTAACACATAATATTATGATAAGATGTATATTCAAGAAAGAAAACTCAGATAGCAGAGAAAACTCAAGAGAGGCATAGAAAGGCCTAACTATATTTGAGTCTTGACTTTTTTGCTTAATGCGCTGTGTGAACTTTAAACAGGTCATTTAGTTAAAAGTCTTTAAAGTGTCTGAGTTTCTAAGATGTATCGCAGACAAATTGGGGGACTGCACACCAGCCAGATTTGCCTGTGACGCTTTTTAGAAACTCAAACATAGGTCTCAATCCTGGAAACAAAATCAGGATCTCTGTGTAATTTCTTTGCTCTCTCAAAAGCTCTAACCAAAGTGGAAAACCAATGAGTCTTAGTTTCCCGTTCCTTATTTATAAACTAACAATTGGCAGAGTAATGTCACATATGACAAAAATTAATATTTCTATCATTTGTGAAAAGTGTTGCACACACTTTTCACTTAATCTTGAAAACAATCCCAGAGGTTAGTTTTTGCATTAACCTCACTTTCTAGACAAGAAATCTGAGGCTCAGAGAACTAGTCAGGACTATCTAAGACCATACAGTCAGTACATGGAGAATAAGAACTGAAGATTCTGAGGGTTCCAGGTTCTCTGTAGGTGAGTCCTGGATGTTGATATGGTTTTGAAAGCCTCACAGGGGGCGCCTGGGTAGTTCAGTTGGTTGGGCAACTGCCTTCAGCTCAGGTCATGATCCCGCGGACCAGGGATGAAGCCCCACATTGGGCTCCCTGCTGGGCGGGAAGCCTGCTTCTCCCTCTCTCACTCCCCTTGCTTGTGTTCCCTCTCTAGCTGTGTTTTTCTCTTTGTCAAATTAAAAAATAAATAAAATCTTAAAAAAAAAAAAGAAAAGAAAAAAAAGAAAAATAAAAATAAAGCCTCACAGATGACATTAATGTGCAGCCAGGCTTGAGAATCTCTGCTCTAGAATGACCAGAACAAGTTTGGAAAATATGAAGTGCTATACGCAGGGTGTGATGACTTTATCCCAGGTTTGCTTGTTTCCCCTACAATGTTAACTACAATATTATTGACTATATTCCCTATGCTGTACTTTTTATCTCCATGATTTATTTTATAACCAAAAGTTAGTAGGTTTTATCCCAGTTTTGTGGACGATAAAATAGGAATTTGGAGTGGAAGGGAATAACTGATGAATGCAGAGCTGGTCAGAGCTAGACTCTGAACTAGATTTTAGGTCTCCTTTTCTGAAGCAGTTCTCTTTTTACTAAAACTTCTCTGATTTCCCAGAGCTCATGACTATAATCATAGGTTGTATTTCAAATGATGACAGTTACCTATGACACCAATGGAAGGAATGGAACAAGATGGGAAGAAAGAGAAGTCAAACTATGATGTGGCCTAACAAATTCCAGCCAACCCACAGGACTTCTGGAGCATCTAGGGCCCATCAGAGTTGTCTCCTGAGGGACCAAAATGATCTGGCCCCATTTTACCCCCACTGTGATCAGTCATTGGCTATGGGCTATCTCTAAGACTCTCTTGGGCTTAGGCTCTCTTCAGCTGAGGCAGATTTTGCAGTGCCAAACCAGTGGAGCTCACTGCTGACTCACACCTGCAGCTGAAGCAATAGTCCTTCCTTGAGGAGACACCTGGGCAACACATCTTATGTCCACCATAGTGCACTCTTTTTTCTGTATAAATTCACTCTTTGTGTATGTTTTGGGGGCCATTCCCTAGGACTCCAGTAGACCTCACTTCCCAATGAAATCTTTGAAGAAAGAAGAAACTTTAGTAGGATGAACCCAAGGCCTAGCAGCAGCAGCTGAGTCCCAGCCCATGAGTGACACTCATTGTCTCCCTCCTCCGTGGTCCTTTCTAAGTTCCCTTCACCCTCAGTTATCACTTCTGCCAGTCATGGTGGCTGACCTGCTGCAACAAGTCAGACGTTCATCCCTGTGGAGCCTAAGCTCTGATCACCATCTCTTTTCAAGGGTCATTGCCCAATCCATTAACCATCTCTCACCACTGGGTGACAGAGAATTTGAAGACCCCATGTGGATCATCTGGGTGTCACACATATTACTCCTTGCCCCACTGTATCACAGCAACCCAACCTCCTCCACTTGATCAGGGTTGATGAACACTGCCTAGATGGCCACTCTTCTGGCCTGCTGATCCATGGACAAGAAGCCCCAAGTGCTCAGGAGGAGCAGTAACCCAAATGATGACTAGATATATCATCCTAATACACTGATAGAAGCCGAACAACATCCTTATTCACTACCCATTTACTTCGTTCTTGGGGAGTCCCTCATTCTCTTAACCATCTTCATAATTTCCTGTGAGGCAGTATCCTTGGCTGCCCCTGGGCCATGTTGCTTATTATTGCAGCTGCATCTATCTGGCTTCTAGCAATTAAGTCCTACCATCTAGCATCTATTATTTCAGTATTTTGTCATCTCCATAGTTACCCAAAGCCTACTTCTATAATGGGCATTCCTATAGGCAATCCTAATTTACAAGGTAATGCCCTATAACTGCAAACAACATTTTTGTAGAGTATCAGTAGTGCCTAGCAATACTCCTTCAATCACATTCATCTTTCAGTTACTATCCTTATTATTTTGAAATGCTTAATACATCACACCAACTCCTAGTCTCTCCTTCATGTATATATCATCTCAATTCACCACCAGTGAGAGTTCAAAAGGCCACCCTGAGCCAAGACTCAACTGCACTTGGCTACCACCACTGGCAGACTCTTCATTGCCAGCCAGGCAGCAGGTGACCTGGATCCAAATCCCTATCTTATGCTGGATTTCTTGGACCACTTTTGGAACCAATAATCATGGGTTATATTCTCTACAGGGAGATCCTGAAATAAATTTGGCACACAGAGTATTTACTAGTGATTGACCTCTGTGGAAGGGAGACAATGGGAATAGGATTGGGCAGAAGAAGTTGAATAGAGATGTGTACCCAACGGAATCTCAGCCCACTCCACTGGGAGCTCTGGAATCCCTGCAACCCATCAGTGTTGCCCCACAGTGATAGGAAATGGCCACATTTATATCTGCAGTGGGTCAGTCAGTGCCCTTGGGCGGGGTAGCTCACTGCAGTTGAAGTGAACCTTGAAGAAGACAATTAAGGCCATCTGCTAACCCCATTTCCTATAACTATGAAAGGAATCTGAGTGGCCCACCTCTGTATTCAAAGTAGCCACCATTATTATCAAACTGATAAAGGTAGGAATGCTCCATAAGGGTTCTGGAGACTAGGAGACCTTTTTATAAAGCCCAGTATAGTGCTCCATCATGGTCTCTGAGAAATTACACACTTCATCCTGTTCACAGAATTTATTATAACAGGTGATTACAAATGGTTGAGCTGAACAATAAAATCATAAGTTGGTCTGACATCCATATGTACAAGGACATATGTAGAAACTGGCACATTTTATTTCTCTACCACAGTACAGATTATAGACTTATGTACGTAAAAGCAAAATAAATAGTTTTTGTCATTGAGCCAAGCATTATATACATTTTGAGGGGGTTTGTATTTCTACAGATACGTTGAGCATTTTACCTAAAATGGAATTTGGTGGTCAGATCTTAGATACTATCATTATCTTTAACATCCATAATATAAACCAGATAAAAATTACATTCTATTCTAAGTTCATTTCTCCAATTTTGTTCAAACCGGGTACATGCTGGAAACTCACTGTCAATAGTATATAGGAAGGAAAGGCATGCTACACAATTATAGGTCCCTAACAAGCTCTCCAGGAATACTCACTCTGTTCATCTCTGCCTTCATGTTCTCATAATCACAGAATAGGTATGGAACTCAGGTATACAGGAAATGTAATTATTGTTCCATAATCAAAACTAATTTCCCTTTCAAGGCACAGTCCTCTAAATGATTTAGTCACCGCAGCGTGTCCTCTAGACATTTTCCTGAGTCATTTCTAGTTCTAGAAGGCTATATACTTCCTAAGCATTTGTTGGAGCCAGGTAAAGCATTCATTTATACAGTGTTTCAATAAATATTTGGTGGGCATCTAGTACTATGAACCATATACTAATCTTGGTCTAGGGATATAGTACTAAGCAAAAACAGACGAAATCTTGGTGCTTAAGATGTTTACATTCTACTGGAAAAAGATAATAAAGCAGATAAGCAGGGTAGAAATGTGTCTGACTCTTGTCATCTGTCCAAGCTGATCTTCATTCTATTCCGGTTTTCTGTCATCATCCCCAACTTCCAGTTCCAGATCTGTTTTCAGTCACTGTTCAGGCAGAATTCTGTGAGGCTATCTTATGTTACCTTTACCTAGATCTGACATGCAGGAATTTCTATCTTTCTATTTCTGATATAGTAAACATGAAGAACTCTGGAATCCTGCTTATCCCTAGGTTTACCCCCAAGAAGAATCTGAGCCCATCTGATCTCAGAATCCTTAAACCTTCTAGCAGCCTATATTTTCAGTGAATGGGGTAGGGAAGGGCTCAGAACTGGACCACTTATGTGAGACCTCACTAAAGTCTCAGCTCTCTTCTCCCTAACTCTCCTTCTTCCAGTCCAGAGAATCTCTCTCTTGTCTTGCAGCACAGTAGCCTGGCTCTTCATCTACTTCCAATCTACTCGTTAGGCCGCGGCTGCAACTCTGAGTCCTTGGGCACAACACAAGATACAGTCCTTGGAATTCTCATGCCCTCTCTTGCAAAACTCCAGACATGTTCTCTGCTTTTCTGCTGCATGGTCCCTTCACTGAGCTCAAAATGCTACTAGTCAGTAGCATTGGGGAATCTTGGAGAAAGGTAATAACAAGGAATGGTGGGGAAGAAACCTCAGTTATTATATATTATCCCACCTCATCTCAAATGATAGTTTGGCTTTCCCAAAAATGTCCATTCTTTTGTTTTAATCTGGGAGCCCAAACCACATTTTAGATGCCATGCAATTTGCCATCTAATAGAAGAACTTGACTATAATCAAACACCTCCTGATGGGGGACTCATGGCCCTTTTATGTCCAGAATATTTAGTAACCTTGAGAGAGGCTCACAGTATTTTTTCTGGTACACATATAGAAACATCAAAACCAAACATTAATAGCAGTATATCTAAGTGGTGGAATTATGAGGGATTTTCATTTTCTATTCAACTTGTCTGCATTTTCCTAAATTTTCTGTAATAAGGATGAATTGTTTGAAGCAGTCTGGTCTGTTTTCACAACTTGAATTCTGCATGTGAAGATGAAGTCAGTCTCTGGCTAATTCTAGGAACTGGATTTCCTAGAGGAAAGTTGATTTTTTTCTTCCATATCATGGCTTTCTGCATTCAGTCATCATGACTTCACTAACTATTCTCTTTTCCAAATCGAACACCTTCAGTGCTGGCATTCCACCGTTGATGAGCAGTCACTTGGGTGCTCTCTGGTTGTGCAGTGTCTTCCCTAAAGTCAAGTCTCTGTAATAAGTATTTAAAACTAATTTTTTTATCAGAAAGTAAAATTAAATATGGAGGAATGAATGATGATACCTGAATGGTAGGTCATTCTCTTCCAAGCTATTCTGGGATCTTTGAAGCAATGAGACAATTTTCAAGAAAACTACTGAAGTTTTGACACAGACGTCCTTAGTGGGAATTAAAATAGCTGTTCTCCTGACCTATGTGAAAAGGAAAACTAAAAGAATGATGAATCCTGACTGCGCATATTGGTAGCATTCCTTTTAGTTGTATTTAATATCACAAGGCAAATATATTTTGTCCTATTTAAGTCATATTTAAGTCCTATATTTTCCACTAATATTTCATAACTAGATGCTTTATTCTAGTTGGACGAATTAATGCTGGTCCATGCACAACTCCCAATATTCTGAATAAAATGTTTCTTCGATGTACTAGTTTCCTTAACTGCCTTATTGGACAAATTCTGGTAAAGAATAATGATGGTCTTACCATGTTTTCCTTTCTAAAGGTAATCCCAACATGTAATACATTTGCTAGTCTTTCTCCCCAACTCAATGTCTTCCCCGCTATCATTATCAGTAGCTACTGGTAAATCAGCAGAGCTCAGAGAGCATAAAAATTAAAACTTCTTTTACTGCTGAAATGGTCAAATGTGGGTGGGTAAAACCATTTTAAAAACATCTAAGTGAAACCATACCTGAAAGTCTCAACTTATTTTGCCAATAGTGTATTTCCATCGCAATGAGAACAAATGTTTTTAAACGTTTAAAACACTGTGTGAATCTGGAGAAAAAAAAATAATACAGATTAATTTGGTTTTTCTTCTACCTAAAACACCCTTCTCAACTCTATAAATACATCCTTGGATGTGAATTAGGTGATTTAAAAAATTCATAATATGTCTCACGAGACTTCTTATTGATTGTAACTCATTTCTCTCCCCCAGTCTTCCCCAGGCCCCAGGCCTCCCCATTAAGAAACCCCTTGATTTCAAATTCTTGACTCTCAATTATTTGTGGAAAGATTATCCATATCTCAGAGTAATAAAAATCTGCATCTTAATCTCTGCTCTGCCATTTCCTACTCGGCTTTGGTCAAATTATTCAATCTTTATCAGGTTCATTCTTTCATCTGAAAATGTTGTTTCACATCTGAAAAAAAAATAGAAAGAATATCCCAAATACATAATAAAGTTAAAATGATTTAAGCAACAAAGTGCTCGTTCAGAATATACACAGAGATCATCAGCAAAGTAGGATATTTCAGGTGTGTGTGTCTGTGACTATAGAGAATTGCCCTCAAAATGTAACATCAAAAATCAATGGAGAATAGGCAGCTTATGCAACCAAATATTATTGGGGAAATTAGCTAGATTTTACACAAAAATAAATTTAGATTACCATCACATTTCACACACTAAAATATATTTGAGATGAATTAAAGGGTATTTAGAAAAATTAAATTATTTTAAAAACTAAAAGAAAACATTTATGTTATTTATCTAATCTCTTTAAATGGGTGAATTTTATAATAGTAAAAACAATGATAGAAACTCCAAAAGAAATAGTGCTAGGATTGCACAAACAAAAATGTAGATAAATAAAATTAAAGAACCAAACAATTGGGAGAATATAAGTTCAGCAAAAATAATGAAATATTAAGCCTCTTAATACATCAAAAACTTACAAATCTATATACACAAGGATGTTCATTGTGGCATTGCCTCTAATGGCAAAGAATTGGAAGCAATGTAAAATACAACCAGCAGGGGAATGGTTAAATAAATTAAGGTATTTCCACACTATAAAGTGTGACAACTTTTTTAAAAAGATGGGGTATGTTTATATACACTGACTTGGAAAGAGGCTCATGATATATAGTTAAGGGGGAAAAACAAATTGTAGCATATTATGCATTTTTTAATTTTGTTCTTTTTTAAAAGAAAAATACATATGTATAAAGATGATAGATGATAGAGAGATAGAGAGATAAATAGATAGCTAGAAAAACATCCAGAAAAAAAAAAAGAAGAAAAACATCCAGAAAGAACATCCATCTATTAATTATAGTTACCAATAAGGTGTTAGACTAGAAATGGGAGGTTTTTTTACTTTTTTACTCTAGATATTCCAATTAGGGCTTTTTTTCAAAGACTGTGCATTAGTTTTGTTATACAAGATAAGTAAAATGGATTAAGCTAACAAATAAACAAAATTGTATGTCCTTAATAAGAAAAGGAAGAGGAGATACAAAGAGCTATTCGCAGAAGAGACTGTTTGTTTTTCTTTAACTTCACATGCATTTCCTAAATTCAAAGAATCCTAAGTTCAAAGAATGACAGACCATTGAAAAATGCCTATCAATTGGCAACAATTTTAAAAAGAGTAGTACCAGATGATGATGATGATGATGTTAACAGGACTAGTAGGCCCTCCCACAAGTTATCATATTTTAAGAAAAGAAGAGCTGTAACTTAATGATCTAGTGTGAATCCTCGAAGTGTGGTCCCTGCAGGCGCAGTATCCTCATCTGGGAACTTGTAAGGAATGCAAACTCCCAAGTCTCTCCCCACACTTGGAAATCAGAAATCTGGAGGTGGAACTCAGCCATCTGTGTTTTAACAGGGCTTCCAATTAATCTCAAGAACGGTAAAGTTTGAGAACCATTGATCTAGTCATTACATGTCTACTACTTTACTGTAAGTCATGGTTTCTCAGCAGAAGGACTATTGATATTTTGGGCTGGAAATTTTTTTGTGATAAAGGGCTGTCCTGTGCACTGCAGAATGTTTAGGAATATCCTTTGCCTCTACCCACCAGATGCCAGGAGCAACTTCCCACCAAACCATGACAATCAAAAACGTCTTGAACATTGCCAAATGTTGGAGGTTGGAATGGAGTAGAGGTCAAAATAGTCCCTGGTTGGGAACTCCTGCCTAAAGAAATACTCCAAAATGTGAAGGAAGAATACATGGAAAGATGTCTTTATATATCCATTTCACTTATAACAAGAAATCATAGGGCATAGGGTACAAGCCATGCTGTCCCATATAAGGTCACTAGGAAATAATATGTATTATATACGTAAGACATGAAAATTGCTCATGATCAAAGTGAAAAATGCCAGGTACAAATTATATAAAAAGGATTTTCTCAAATACCCATGAAGATAAATTATTTATACTTCTTATCACCCAAATGTTGGCAGTGTCATTCTCCTGTTCAAAACCCAAGCATGGATTCCCACACTCTTGGAATTAGATCCTGACCTTTTACCAAGGCCATGAGACTCCAGCATCTCCTAGCTCCTTTACCTCACTCCCCAGTCTTCAGCCACACTATCCCTTTGTCTGTTTCTAGCATCACCAAGCACAGCCTCACCACTGAGGCTTTGTACCTACTGTTCCCTACCTGGGATTCTCCCTCCCTTGCATCTGCAAGTAAGCAGGTTTCAGCTCAACTGTCCCTTCCTTTGAGGGCGCTCCTTGAGTACCCCGTCTGCCACGTGGCTCATTTCCCACTCTCTCTGCTCATTAGAATGATCTGGGAGCTACATAATCTGCTGGCAGATGGCCCCACTCATACCAAGTAAATGAAAATCTCTGGAGGTGGATTCTGGGTGACTAGGATTTTTTAAAATGTTGCTGGGATCAGTGGAAGAACTACTTCTCAGTTTTTCTTGTACTTCAGTACAGGAAAATCACATCATGTATTAATTGGTATATTATTTGTTGTCTGGTTCTCACACTAGATTAAGCTTCATATAGGCAGAGATTTTGTCTATTTTACTCATTGCACTATCCCTGACATCCAAAACAGTGCCTGATATCTAGTAGGCACTCAATAGATTTTTATGAATGAATAATAGTTACATTGAGTTACTGTTTATGGTTACTGGTGGGCTTTTTTCTTTATTTTTCTTTTCTAAACTTTTCAAAACTTTTCTAAACTTTTCAAATTCTAATAGAATATGTTACTTTATAATCAGAAAAAATAAATTAAAGCAGATTTTTAAATTCACTATTGAAAATTGTGATAGATTTACAGCACAGTGATTAGCACATAAGAGATATTCAACAAATGGCAATTATCATTTGTGTTCCTTTTTTATATTATCTATTATGCAAGGGCTTTGTCTATAATATCCCATTTTATCTATGGCATCATTACCTTATAGAATACATATTCCCCTAGAAATAAGTCATTTTGAAGCCCGTGGACTATTCTTTTTTTCTTTTTTCTTTTTTACTTTATCAAGTCCTCCTAGCTTGTTAGATAATCTGAATATTGCTTTAAAGATACTTTAGACTCTCCCTATAATGTCCAATAATGAATACGAAACAAGAAAGAAATTGAAAATATTTCAACCTTCTGTGCTGAAGTCAGTGTAAAAAGGTATTCACTAATTCCAAAGAATAAGGCCATGTCAATTATGAATATGCAACTGCTATATAAAGTTCCTTTTCCATATGTTCTTTGAGACAATTATATGCACATTTTTTAATTTGTTTGTTTTGGGGTTTTCTTCATGCAAATGGTTTTAAAGATTATTTAAAAGCAAAAATGTCAGAATATAGCCATAATTCCTATTAGGAAGGGTAGTTGTTAACTTGCTTTGGAAAATAATAATATAATATTTAAATATAAAATTGAAGATTTTATAATTAGCTAAAACCAATTGATTTGTAACTTAACATAGTAAAAATGACCAAATCACCAGTGAATGACCATGTCAACAACATTAGTGTTAAATACAAAAACATTGGTGGAAGTTCTTCTGTGTTTGCAATATTTGAAATTTTTTTCTAACATATAGCCATGACTGTAAGGGAGAATGTTGAATTCGTGCCTAGTCCCCAGTCTTATAAAAACAGAGAGAGAGAGAGAGAGAGAGAGAGAGAGAGAGAGACCACTGTAAACAGCAGCATACTTTGTGCAAATTGAGGTAGGCAACTATGGTTAGCAAGGATCCCCTCAAAAAAGTTGTAGCACATAGGAATCATAAGTCAAGCACATTGAAAATTTATTCTATGTTTAACAGCTTCTCTTCACTTAAGTGGTCAAAGTTACAAATCACATTTCACAGTCAGTGCCTAAGCTGTATTTTGTAAGGCATGTGTGAGCCGATGGCAAGGAAACATTTACCACTGCAATTTCCCCATTCAAGTTAAACCATCCTAAAGTTATGTGTGTTGAAAAATAACAGCATTCCAGAGCTAGGGAAGGGAACACTTCTAATACACCTCCAATAACTTGAGAGTTGTCCTGCAGGCAATGACGTAGCTTTCAACTTCCTTTGCAAGTCGCTATGGTAACAACAAAGCACAAGTTAAAAGAAAGTTTGCATCTGTATATTTGTTTGGAGCTGAACTATTATTAAATGTTTTGGTCTTTTTTTTTTTCTTTTTTTGCTTTGGTCTTCTTAATTCAACATTAATTTTGAGTTTTATAGTAAAGCTCTCTTTCAGTTGAGTTATGATTTAAAGCAACTAAGAAATTTCTTCGGGTTAGCAATTCAGCTCACTTGTGGAAAAAACTTACCCAGCAGAAGGCTGCAAGGATTTTTTTTTGTCTGGGGTCCAACATCTGTAGCACTGGATCATAGATTATTTCTAAAATAATCTTAAATTGATGGATCATTGCTCCTTCACTTGGACCCAACAAAAAAGTAGCTCTGGCATTTCCTCTCCTTTTTATGCTATAAACTGTATATCATTTTTTCAGCTCTTGCCAGAAAAATGAATTCTTATCCATTTCAAGATTTTATAAACTTGAATTTTACTTAACAGTATTAGAATTGCTTTTACAGTGAATGTATATCAAGTGCTATTTCATGAACAAATTTAAAGCATCATAATTATTTTTGTCAGGCTATTTTAAACTAAGCAGTCTTAATAAATAGCCATTTCAAAAGAGTGCAGTTTGGGGTCTTTTTCCTTTTAGTCAAACATTCAGTCATTAAACTTTGAGCTCTTCATGTTGCTCAGAATCTGTGCTATAAGGATTTCTAGGAATAAATTAATGGTGAGTAAACCCCCATGTAGAGGAATTCCCAAATATTGTTATAAGATGTGAATGTTTTCACACCTCCTTACCCATCCATCAGTTCACCGTACATTAATCTTTCTACCATGTCTTCACTCTCACCTTTCTCATTCAGATGTGTTCTTTTGCCTTTTGGTCTTTGTTTTGCCATAGAAGGAGAGTTTCTTTCATTTTGCTGCTGAAAACCATTTAAATCGTAGCTCAAAATTTACAACACTGTCATGGAGTTTAAGGCCTAATGAAATCTACACCTTACCAGAAGGGTGGAACTTTCCAGAAATGACCACAATCTGAACTCTTTGAGCTCTCTGCTACAGCCTTCCAAAGTGAGGTGGCATAGGAGGATATGACATTATATAACTTATATAGGAGGCCTTTAGCCAAGCAAGCTAGAACAGCATTTCCTAATACATGCTTCTCAGGAAAGATAATCTATGACAACCAAGTCAGCTAGAGAAGACATGAGTCAAACAAAGATGAGCAGAGATATTTTTCTTCAGAAATTTTCAGAGCCTTTGTTATGCTATTGTGAATTTCCAGGAAGAAAAAAAATGGCATACAATTTTTCTCCAAATCTTATTTTACTCTGGAATGCCTATCTTTGTAATCATATCACATAAAGGGGGTTTTGCAGAATTCACTTTAGTGAAAGATATTATCAGACCCATAGTAAAAATCTACATGGTTACTGAGTCAGAGCCTCCCTTCCAAAATATGACTGAGCTGCATTTTAGGCTACTAGAATTATAACTTATTGTTTTTGAGAGTTTTCCATCTTTGGTACTAGACTGGATTTTTTTTTCCATGCATGGCTTTTCTTTCCTTCACTAGCCTATGTTTCTCCTGTACATTACATATGTTTACTAGTTCAAATCTTTAGAAATAATGGCACTTGCAATACCCAGCTGGTCCCCACAGTGAATGGGAATTTTGATATGCTTTGATTTCAAATAAAAACAAAATAAGCCAAACAAACAAAAAACCCTTGATATTTAAATAATTTTTCAGGATAGTATTCTAACTGTATTTTGAAATTACAGTTGATTCCTTATGCAGTCCTAAATCAACCATTTAACTATTTAACAGTTTATTGAGGTAGAGACTAAGTAAGTTCATATTTCAATAAGAACATTTGAAATAGCCTTAATACATATTCCAAGACATCCCCCGGTTGGGGGACTTCTTTGCTATCCACTATTAGAAAGGAATCTGATTTAACTTAAATGTTGCTATAGAATGTATTTTTCTGGGGCACCTGGGTGGCTCAGTTGGTTGGGCGACTGCCTTCGGCTTAGGTCACGATCCCGGAGACTCTGGATCGAGCCCCACATCGGGCTCCCTGCTTGGTGGGAAGCCTGCTTCTCCCTCTCTCACTCCCACTGCTTGTGTTCCCTCTCTGGCTATGTTTCTCTCTGTCAAATAAATAAAATCTTAAAAAAAAATGTATTTTTCCAATCTACATAAAACATATAATTGGTAGATGGTGATTTCTATCACAAATTCATCTTCATATTCAGCCTCTTTTCTAACTGAAAAGCAATTTGATATTTCAACACAGCAAGTACTGTTTGGTTGATATTCAGAAAAATAATTGCCAATGAAATGTACATATATATGTGTATATATGCACACACAAGCACACATTCTCTTAACAGTGAATCAGAAAGCATGTATTCTATTTAATACACTTCCACATTGTCTTATTAACTTACTTTCTTAACTACATTCAATTTTTCTAAAAGTTGTTGCAAGTAACTTGATTTTTCAAAATTATGAAAAAATTCCAAGCTGTTAAGGAAATTTAACCTGTGGTAATGTAAATATAACAAGAATACAAAAAACTATGTGTTGTTTAGTAAAATCTACTGATGAGATTATTTTAAAGCATTCATAAGTTAAAGCTGGTTTTATTCGAATCAAGTAGAAAGCATGCAGAGAAATGGACAGAAAGGATACAGGTTTGAGATGGAATGAATGCTCCACATTCACACACACATAAAAGCACAAAATGAACATTTGTCCACAGGAAATTTAGGAAATTGATGCACTGGCAGAAATCCATTACAAGTGTCCTCTTGCATAACCCGCTGGCTAAGATAGAGAAATCTTTTCCCGAGGTGGATTCTGACACACAGTTCTAGCCTCCTACGCTCCATTATAGTTGAACTCAGTCTTGGTGTTCTCCTCTAGATTTGGTCCAACTGTGGATTCAAAGACCAGGCCTTTGGCTGAGTAGGAAAAATATGAAGAACTCTGGGGAAAAACTGAAAACTCGTCTAGCCCCATTTCAGCCTCCCTCGTGGCTCATGTCCTATATATCTTTCTGGGATGCCCTGGAAAGCTGAGTGCCTCCTCCCCTCACCCAAGTTCCTCCACATGCTACACACCTCTCCCGGCTTCTACCCTTGTATCCTCCTGAGAGCACCCGGGTGCTCTCTCCAACAGTCAGCTCTTGGGTCTCCCTCAATTTCTGGCCTCACCTGTGTGAGTTTGATGCAATTCTGTCTCCTGACTATCCCAAATTTCACTGTTCCTGCTACTAACTGAAATTACAGCTGTTATTGAATAGGGATATATATCTTCAGTCCTCAACTAATCTTCACATCATCCCTTTCTTTTTCAGTCTCACTGGACGCTGTTCCTAATCTTCTGTGCTCATAGGTACAAATGCTCTCCTTATAAAGCAGAAAAAGGTGAAAAATGGAAGGCAAAATATCTTGAATATTCAGTCTACATTTGAATCATTTTGTACACAGTAATCTATTAGAATCATGCTGTCAATCACAATTCTACAGTAAGGAATACAAATTCAGACCTTCTATAGAAGGGTTTTAAAATCTTATGGAAGGTGGCAGAATGAAAAACCAGCCCGGTAATTTAGGATAGCAGTCCTCACACACACACACATCATGGCAATGATGTTTCCAAAGGCAGTGGAATCAGACTTTGTGGGTTCACACCTCAGCTCTGTGTGACATGGGGCACTTCACCTCCCTCAGCCTCAATCTTCTCATTTGTAAAGCAGGCTGACTAACAGAAGCCATCTTGTGGGATTATTATGAGGATTAAATGAGATAATACCATTGCATAGAACAATACTTGACTTTTATTTTTTTAATAGTGATTCAGTCAAGAGCATTTGCTGGCCATGAACTTGTGCTGTAGGGGGTCATAAATCAATGGCTTTGATCCTTCTCAGTCTCACTCAGGAGAGAGAAGGCAAGGCTTCTTGGTCAGAGAAGTGGTCCTTCAGAGATCTGAGTTCATGAAGAGATGGAAATAAAGCAAGACTTCCTGCTGCCTCTGATAGAGAATCAAACAAAGGGTTGTCTCAACTCCAGCACTCCAGTGTTCCACAATAGGCTCTGAGATGGAGACCCCATGGCCTTTCAATAAAGTTCCTTTCCTTCACTATTATTCTTTACACTCATAGTTCCCTTGGGTCCGGATCTCTGGTGGAATGCAGAATTTAGAATTCTTAGCACCCTGTTCTTCCATACGCTAACCCTATTTCCTTAACATCACTAAAACCTTGCTTTCCTAATGAAGTATAAAATGAAGTAGGCTTCAATCGTAAGAATAAGCATCATTGTTTAAAAGTCTCAGCATCTAGAATGGGGCTTCATCTTCCTTTTAAGAGTCCTGCACAAAAGCAGGCATTACCATTAACAAAACCACATCCTAATGTTTCATTGGTATTCCAACTCCCCATATAGTCCTCACACAAGCAAACATGGCTTCAATTCCAGTGGGACCCTCTTTCTGTACAAATTCTACAGGATTATTGAGGTGTGAGCTAAATGGGATGTCCAAAATGAATGGAGACACTTAGAATTTTGCCATATACCTAAATATCTCAGAATCTACCTTCTCTATAAAATACATCATGCAGTTAACACTTTTCTCACTCCAACCACTAAAAATTTATTAATCTTTTGGTCTATGTCAACTTTTTATCATGAACTATGCCTACATTATTCTATTTATTGTGTTTGGATTCTTATATATTTCAGGTATGTTTCATCTGTTTTTTCCATTGATTATAAAGATTTCAAAGGCCAAATCTTGTTAACTCTCCAAGTAATTTTTGCTGTTTATTTATTCATTCATTCCACATTTATTGAGCATTCACAATGTCCAGGTACTACTGGGATAAAAATTTGGACAAGGCAAAGTATCCTTCTCCCCAAAGTCATAGGTTCTGTTTTCATACAAGGAAGCATAAATAAAAGGTCTTAAAATGTCATGATCTTAAAAACAGTTGCTGTTTTTCTAGAACTAGAAAAATGTTTTATCTATGTTGTATTCTCTCTTTTGCCTAAGCTAATCACTGCCCTTCCTTTCTTTAAATTGAAATTGAAAAAAGAAAAAGAATTCAAGACCACAGAATTTTATAAATCAAAAGTAGCCACAATTTTACTTCAAACACATAGAATCTTCTCTCTTTCCATTCCCCCCTCCAGGATTGTGGCCAAAGCCTCCAAGAACCTCATGTCCACTCAAAGCCTAGGAATTGTATTTGGGCCCACCCTCCTGCGAGCTGAAGATGAAATGGGGAACATGGCGATACATATGGTATACCAAAACCAGATAGCTGAGCTCATGCTAAGCGAGTACAATAAGATCTTCGGCTCAGAGGAAGACTGACAGACAAGACAAGTGACTGAATATGTTCACATCTGTCTCAATGCCTAATATTTTTACATTTCTGTAAACATATTTCTGAAATATTTTTTTCCTTTCAAGCGACAGATGCCTCATTTTGTGAAAACTTAATGATAATTTTGTGTTTAAGTTCCAAACATTTGAATAAAATAGTTGACAATATTTGCCTATATGTGTTCTACATTAACCCCTTCATCACTATTCCTCCTAGCACTTCCAAACATTCAGTGTGCATGTTCCACACTCTAAAATAATGTGCCAACCACAGCACATATCCAAAAAACAGCTTTAAAACTGCTCTCAGGCATCGGGTGTGTAATTGTGTGAGTGTGAGTTTTGTTCATATGGGTATGCATGCACACAGGTAAGCCGGTCCTGGCTGCATTGAGTGTGTTCCCATACTCCTACTTGTACATGAGTAGAACCAAAAGGGGAAAGAAGTCAGAAATTAATTAATTTTAAACAGAAGAAGTAAAGATCAGGCTCTCCACTAAAATAGACATAATTCATCTTTCAGGAATATTTTTGCATGTGCAAATATAAAATACAGTTCAGTTATCCTCCATGCTATATGGTGAAATTTACAAATACAACATGTTGAATGGCAATTTTTCTGAAGAGAAATGACAGTTCAAAACATTTACCACTGAAGATTGTACACACACACACAAACATATATACATATACTCTATTTGCAGTCCCATAAACATACTGTCTTATAAATTAGAAACAAAATAAGTGCTTGGAATTTTGAACTTTATATTATACAGGAATTGCATGACTGCTCATTTTTAATGTTAGCATCCATTTTGAATTTTCAGCGAACTGTATATCTTCTTCTGCCCTGACTATGTCATTTTATGTAGAATTTTTATTATGCTTCTGAGGATGCTTTATTGGTGAATTACATTAAATCCGTCTAAAAAGAACTTTTTAAAAAGCCTTCTTTCTCATATGCCTTAAGAATTACTTGACTAGACTTGGATTGCTTTATCCGTTTGATGGTTAGTTTCAGTAGTCATGGATAAACAAAAGGGTAACTGTCTAAAATATATCAAATACTGTTTTATTTTTGAAAAGTATGTCGTAACTGAACACATCTCATACCCAGTTTTGCGAAAGTATTCTGCCGATAAAAATGTAGACTTTTGTTTGACAGTTTTTTAATCAAATTCAAAAGGAATAAATAAAATTAATCCAGTGCAATAAAGAGTAAGTCTAGTTATCGATTTGCTCATAAAATGAAAAATAAAGCATGTAAATAAAATGTGTGAAGCATGGATTCAAAAGCAAACACTCAGAGCAATAATGAGCTCAGGGGCATAAGCTGTCTACGTAGATGGGGTATATGGTACAGGGAGAGAGAGTCTGTTCAAGAGATAGCCAGATGTGCAGACAGCTCCAGCATCCATGGAGCTGCCTGAGAAAGAAGTTACCTTGCCCGTCTTGAATGTCTTCATCTTGGCAATGGCGCCGGTAAGTTGGCTCCTGGCCAAGAACAGAGAAAGCAACCACAATAAATGCTGAAGAGTGGTTTCATCAAGTGGAATATATACACATACCACTAAGCCAAGGCAAGTCACATGAAATGGAACCCCATGAACTAAAGTCACTGGTAACGGAGAGCTAATAGGCTTGCCAGCCTTAAGCCCTTATACGTAAAGTTGTACTTCCGCATTTCAGAAAAACATGGAGACACAAAACAAGAGTTTCCGGCATTCTATTTCAAGTCCTCCTCGTTTCCATGACCTTCCATATTCTGAATTACATCTTCTCCAAGATTTTAATTACTTCCCTTTTTGAAGGGGGGGAATGGGTTTAGTGGTCCCCATGTTTAAATCATATCCCTTCCTGTGTCCATCTGTAAAGTGATTCTGGGAGCATCAGCCAGAAAGAAGCAGCACTAATAGCCAGAGAAGTGACAATACCTGCTTTGAGCAGAGACTCACAGCCCCTCATCTCTGCTGCTTTCCAGATTTATAATCTTCAAAAGCACTAGCTTCTTCATTTTCCATCTGATGGGATTTAGCCTGATTCAAACCCCAGCTGTGTCCCATCCTTGCCTGCTAAGGGCATTTAATCAGAGACTGTGTTTCCTCTCGGGAACAAGACCATTCCACAGTACTAAGGCAAAATGCCCATCAGAGAATCTGACTTGCCCACACCAAAGGCCTGAAAAGGGTTACACCAAAAGTCATTATATTTCAGAACATTCCCAAGACAGTAATGATAGTCATAGCAACTATTCCAAGTTTAAAAGCCAAGAATGTACGTATACTAGGTTAACCCAGTAAAGCGTGAGATTTTATAAAACTGATCAGTATTCTTCATCAAGAAGACATAAAAAAAGAAAATGAACCCTTCTTAATTGCTTCATTTAAGGTGCAAGTCTAGGCAGGAGCAATGCAAATATAAAATAAGACAAATTCCCACCTTCTGTAAGTTCCACAGTCCAGTAAGAAAGAAAATCATCTACGGATTAATATAAGGTCAGGGACCTGAGCCGCCTTAATAACCCTGTCACCCCAGGATTCAGTACCTCTACATAGATAGGTTCAAAAAGCATTCTGAGTGAACAAACAAGCAGAAGCTAGTGCAGAAACATTAACAAAGTTCAGTAGTTGACAGAGAACCAAATAAAAAATTGGGCCTGGGGTGAGTCAGGTGAATTTCCCTGGGAAGGTAACTTTTTAAATCTAATTTTGACCAGTGAAATAAGATTAACAAAAGAAAAGTGTAGAAGACATACTGGGCAGCAGAGATGGCATGAAAGACCCACCATCTCTAAGGTAAAAAGAGAACCTCAGAGAACAGAGGAAAAAGAGCATGCCTAGCAACTTTGGAGGATGGAGCTAGAGAATGATGTTGGGGTTAGATAGAGGACATGATAAATAAATAAATAAATAAATAAATAAATAAATAAATAAATAAATAAATAAATATATTTATTATATATATATGCAGTAGGCAAAACAGATCTGGTGGGAGTTGTAAAAGAAGAAAGCCATAGAAAACCTTTGTTTCTTAAAAAGAAGAATCTCTGATCTCTGAATTCACCAGGGGAAACAGAGACCAAATACCTTGAGAACACTGGCATTTTCTCATATATGTTTGTGTGTGTGTGTGTGTGTGTGTGTGTGTGTATGCATGTGTACATTTTTTAACATATTCCATCACACGATGATAATCTCGTATCCTCAGGAGCATTTCTATATTACGATGATGAAATATTAAGATATAACTGATAACTTAGTCTATAGAATGGAAACACAAGTCCCAAACAGTCTCCCTGGAAAAGCTAGCTAGTTGGGTACCTACGGATCCAGCATGGATTTACCTACCCAGGATGTGGACTATTGCCCTTCTTTCACATTCATACAAAAAACTTTATGGAGATGGTATTTATTTTGTCCTGTACATTGAAAGTGTGACTTGACTTAGCATGTGCCATGTGACAGGATCATGGGGCCACAGCTGGTAATTGAAAGCCATATGATGGTTCTCTCCATCCAATTAGAAAACAAAGGATCCAATTAAGAAAAATTAGAAAAGCTGTTAAAAAGGAACAATCACTTGCCAATGCTGCTGTCCTTACAGTTTAACACAGCTAGAAATTGACCTGTACTTCTCTTTTCCACATTTATTTTTGTGAATTATAAGTTAATCACCCTGTCAATTCCTAATTAAAAGGCCCTGTAAAGATTTTCATCCAAAAGGACTGTTGCTAAGAGTTCTGGGTCAAATTGCTCTGTTGTCAAAAATAAAAAAATAAAACCAAAATAATATCAACACTCTCCTTGGGAAACTGGAATCTTAATACCAAACAACAAAGACTTTCCTCAAACATAATAATCACATACAATGTCTTCAATTAAAATGGTTCATCTTATCTTTAGAAGATAGGTGGATTTTTTTTTCTCTTTCTTTAAACCAAGGGTTGCAATCTCAAATGTTACTAGGGTCTGATGGGTAATATAAATGAGTAAAGAAGAGCAGGCTTAAGGCATTATGAAGTGGTAGCAGCTGGGGAAAACTCAAGTTCAACCCCTAGCCAAAAGGGTCGACTTCTACTCAGCTCATGCCAACATTGCTTACGTGGGAATGTGGGCATCGTGTTGCAGACCTTCAGATCTTTCATGATAAGCCAAAAATTCAGGAACTTATGTGAAACCTGATTATTAAGGACACCTCATAAAACACATCTGAGCAGACTTACCCCAACGTTCTCCATTTTTGTAAACTTCACGTTAAGTCTTCTGATGTTGCAAAGCTGCTTTCCAGAAGATCGGTAGTACACGAAGCAAATGGTGGAGATACATGAGGGAGCCAGAGCGACGTGCAAGAGAAGAAGATGAAAAAAAAAAAAAAGATTGATAGAGAGAAGAGCATACATAGGAGAACTTGCTTTTTAGGTCCTGCACAAACTATTCACTCTCTCTGGGTCTCATTTTTCCAATCTATAAAATAGAATAGTTGCCATATCTTGCCTCTTAATGGAACAATGTGATGGAGATAAAAACAGGTAATACAGCACCAAAACCTAAGTTATTCCTAATGGATATGGATGATAGATCTCCTGCTTATTGACTAACTGTTAGCTTTGTGAACTTCTAAAGATACGAGCACTTGGGTGTCTTAGTTGGTTAAATGGCTGCCTTTGGCTCAGGTCATGATCCCAGGGTCCTGGGATTGAGCCTTGTGTCAGGCTCCTTGCTCACTGGGGAGCCTATTTCTCTCTCTCCCTGTGTTGCTCCCTCTGTTTTTGTGTGCGTACTCTTTTTCTCTCTCTCTGTCAAACAAATAATTAAAAAAAAATAAAGACAATGAGAAGGTTGGGGTCAGATGCTGCAAAGCCTTGAATGCCATACCAAGAGGTAGTATATTGTCTATAGACAATTTTAAGACCTGAAGGTTGTTTAGGATGGAAGTGACTTTATCAGACTGGTAAGGATTCTCCTGGCACCTGATGGGAGAATTTGAAGAATGAAGAAATTATAGAAAGAAAATCTCCAGACAGAAAATTATTACAGTACTTGGGGCGCCTGGGTGGCTCAGTTGGTTAAGCGACTGCCTTCGGCTCAGGTCATGATCCCAGAGACCCAGGATCAGGCCCCACATCGGGCTCCCTGCTCGGCGGGAAGCCTGCTTCTCCCTCTCTCACTCCCCCTGCTTGTGTTCCCTCTCTGGCTGTGTTTCTCTCTGTCAAATAAATAAAATCTTAAAAAAAAAAAAAAGAAAAAAAGAAAATTATTACAGTACTACTACTAATGCAAGTCTGAGTTCAGGCAGTTGACAGCAAATATGATAATCAGTATTATGGAGCATCATCCTACTGAACTTCTGAGCTTCACCCACCATCTCTTAATTATGGCCGCTAAGTGCAGCTCATCATTTGTTGTCACCCAGAACTCCTAGAGCAGGCCCGTTTCTGGCTGAATTATAGGACATGGGGGCGATTCTGGTATTCCAGCAATGGTTTGTCATTTGACAGTAACTACCCTAAGGCATGTTGACCAAGTCCTACCCAAGTCACATAAGGTATACACCCTACCACTTTCTGCTTCCAGCATGATTCCTGGATGATCAGAAGGCCATTTCTATCTCACCTGGCTCTGATTTCTCCCTCCTTTCTTTTGGAGCAATGTTGTTCCTCTGGTCACCCCCAAGGATCATAAAGAGAAATTAGTTCTGGGGACGCTAGTTTGGTTAACTAACGTTTATGGAATGCTTGTTACATGCCAGGAACTGTACTATATATATATATATATATATATATATATATATATATATACACACACAAACATATATAGTTTTATTTAATCTTCATAACTCTATGGAGTGAGATACTATTATTATCCTTGATTTATACTGGAGGAAATTGAGGGGGAAAAGAGTGAAGTTACCCAACTTCATGCAATTCGTAGGTGTCAGGTTAGTATTTGAATCTCAATTAATATGGCTCCACAGGTCCATGCCTTAACTACCATACCATATGCTCACTCTTTTAAGGGAAGGACTGAAGAAATATAAGCATATAAACACCCTAAGTATTTACGCTCTTTATGTGGGTACCTGGTCACTCTCTTGTTATAAGACCTGAGGAAAGTTTCACATTCATACTAATTTTCACAAAAGAACAAGAAAAATAATGTTAAATTTCCCAAAGAAATACAGCGTACCTTTATTGTTATGGCAAAATCTCATTCATGTTATTGCTATTACACTTTTAATATTTTCTTACCATTTTACCTTCCTATATGCTTTATGGACATTGTGCCTACCATTTTACCACATTATACATGGGACACAATGGAAGCCTCCCTGTCCACCTCTTTGAAAGTATCTGTTTGGAAAAATAAAAAATAAAACAAAAAATAGAAGTGCCTGTTTGGATGCCTTCTACTCTATGTTACACCATATTATCTTGTGCTGGGTCCTATTTGGCTTATCATCCATGATATCATACTGGTTAATATTGTATTGAAATTCAGTCTGGTCCTGTAGAGGTCCTACACAAGACGAAAAACATGAGTCCCCAACAGTCTTCTTCTCCTATATTGAAGAAGAGGCAGGCATCAAGGCACACATGCCTCTTGCTGCCAGAGAGTGATCCTGAATCACCCAAATGATGAAAACACATGGAACATCTTGTACAAAAAAATGACAATCTTCTGTAGTAGTGTTGTCAAAATGAAAATGTCCAGCTGTCTTGGTGAAAAACCTGGCAGAAGAACACACACATACACACACACAAACACACACATGCTCATCTACACACATTCTCTCTCTCTCTCTCTCAGACACACACACCTCCCTTAAAGACTTATCCAACTGAGCGCTGTTATCTTATACTGGAAACAAACCCTGCCAGGTCCACAAAATTCCTCAGGAATCATCTGGGTTGTACAGAACATTCCCTCCTTCGATCAGGAGAGCTCCGGGAAAGCGGTGAGGGAGCGAGGTGACATGAGCCGGTAGTTGCCGCTCAGTCTACGCTTGTTGGATGACTGAACCAAGACCAACAGCCACACCATAAGCAACACTAAATACAAATGTGATCTGCCATAAAGATGCCTACCAACCAGTCACAACAAGTTAAATGTAGTCTCAAATCACCAGAGTTTGTCCTGATTCCTATGCCCACTGATAAAAGGTCATCAAACATATATTCCTTCAACAAACTCTCTTGAAGTCTAAGTCTCCAAGAAATCCTTCTCTGTGATAGCTCAGCAACAGAGAGATGGTGAGTTTCACAAACCCAACTCATGCAAGTCTAACAGCAAATTCTGACAACCTGGCTTCAGATCTGGAAAAGTCCAGGCATCTGTCACACACAGCAACATCTCCCACTCACCTTCCCTGAACTGTCAAATGTAAGCTTTATGTGGGAGATAAATTCTATAGAGCATAGGATTTCTGACCAATATATGAAAATCTCAAAAGCCAAGAAATCTGGCAAATACAAAGCATTGGCCTGAAAAATCCTCACTTTCCTCTGGCACGGTTTAAGCTGACAGGTTTACTTGAGACACACACACACACTCACATTTGAAGAGCAGGACTTGTGCTAACCATTCTCACATCACTAGCAAAATGTGTTCTAAGTCCATATTGTGAAGCATACTTGAGGACGTGTGGATTTTTCCACATCATTTGGTGACATTTTACACAGTTTAATTTCTGCTCTTTATTGCTAGACCCTACCTTTTTTTTTTTCCCTTGCAAACATTCCACCAATGGGATTTCCTTCAGCATTTTAACCCTGGGCTCAGACTCTTTCCTCTCCTTCAGCATCTCTCTGCATTGCTGCTGCACAATTGTGCCAAGACGCCTCAAATTCGAGCCTCCCTGATTGAGGAAGGGGACAGAAGGGTTGAGCTGCTGAGGAGACATGGTTAATGGAGTAGGGGGCCAGCCAATGGCTCTGAGGGTAAGCCTGCAACCGCCCCCCAAGGCCAGCATGGAAGGCTCGGGGGAACCACGGTCTGGCTCAGGATGACCCCCCTCCTCAGTCTCCACAAAAGTCCAGGTGAAAGACAGCTTTTAAGTTGGAAGGAGTGAAGAATACAATTGAAACCAAAGTTGGTTCGGGCTGACCATATTTCTAGCTATCAGCTCTTAGGTCACAGTCACTAAAACTGGAAACTTAAAAATGACTTCAAAAAGGCAAACGCTAACTAGATTTCACACTGGATTTCATTTTACTTGGCATTACAGAAAGAATGCAGGTATTAAATAGACTGCTTCTTGTATACAATAAGGCTAATTAGTAGTGAGGGATGGAAAATCAGTGTAGACATAACTCTTTTCGACAGGTATCAAAAATAATCCCCAGATCCCTACAGACCCCAGCTGCATTGAAAGAGGAGCAATATAAAAGATTCTTTAAGCACAGAATTTTCAAACATTCTTCAGGTGTCCTGAGCACCATTGACAGAGGCCCTGAGACCCCGAGCACATAGTGGCTCCTCATGCGCGTCCTCTGCTCTAACTTGAGGCATGGCCATTGACCAGCTGAATTTTGAGGTGCCCCCTGAAGGCCATCCAGACAGAGCGCCCAGGATTGCAGCAGAAAGAGAAACAGGAGAACAAAAAGAATATATTGAGGCCGGAATGGGACTTCCCTAAGCTCCTTATCAATAAGGTTAATAAGGGTCTATGCAATTTACTGATCACGAAGATGGAACAACCCTCCTCCTATTCCACATCTCCAAGCCGGTGCTGGCTTTTAACTCTTTTCACAGCCAATCACATAAAAACCCCTTTGCCCGGACCCAGAGACTAAACTCTGGTTCACTCTCCCAGCCTCTAAGAAATCTGTGGTCTGTTATTCCACTTCTACCTGCCCTAGTTAAGCAGATTAACAGTTATTTCCTAGAATGTGATCTATGAGGCTCTTTGTAATCGAAGCTGGAGTACTCAGATATTTCTAAAAAAGAAAAGAAAAAATGTATTTCTGAAAAATGCATTCCTTTTTTTCTCTTGGTTTAATTTTGTTATCCTCAATCATATGCATGATGTAAAAGAAAAAATCCAAACTTCTATCTCCTCTATAAAATACATGTCATATCAAAAGGTGACAAGAGGGGGGAAAAGTAATTAGTGAGTTCACAGAGTTCAGTAGAAAAGTTAAAATGGAGTAACACATTACTTTTTATGTTAAGATTTCACAAGACAAATCTTGCCTGTGTTTTAATTGCATGTGACCCTGGCAGTCCGACTCTGAAATGAAGTGCCGTAAAATTAAAGATGACAGACGCTCAAAACAAGTCTTGTGATCTTGATTAGACTACAAAGACCACACTCTCTCTCTGCTGCAACTCAGATATCATGGACTGTTTTATTTGGGGAATTGCTTCATTAATGCCTTCTTTGACTAGACATGTTTATTATTAAAAAAAATACTGAATATGGTGATATCTTGCATAACTAAATAATTCCCAAAAAGCAAGTTATAAATGAAGAGTGTTTAAATAACCCTGAGACCTAGTATTTTTATAAATACATACATATGCGTGCATATATGTATATATATATATATATGCATGAATGCGAGTGTCTGTAGGCTTGTATGTATACAGCATTTATCCATCTTTGATATATATATTACCTGTTCTAATCTAAGAATCTCTGTGATAGCCTGAGAAGCAGAGCAATTAATGTTTCCTATTTCCTTATAGTCATATTAAGTTTTTCAGGCTAAGAAAATGTATGGAAATAAACATTTCCCTATAAAAATTCTCCCTGAGGAACACACCTCAAAATTTTAAACTTTCCAAGAGTAGTCTGAGAAGAGAGCTGGATTTGACTTTTTTTTTTCAAGGTTTGTTTTTTGTTTTTTGTTTTTTTTTTTGAGACATGCAGAGAGAACATGAGTGGGGGAAGAGGGGCAAAGGCAGAGGGAGAGGAAGAGAGAGAAGCAGTCTCCCCACTGAGTGGGGAGCCCAATTTGGGGCTCAATCACAGGACCCTGGGACCATGATCTGAGCCAAAGGCAGACACCTAACCAACTGAGCCACCCAGGTGCCCCCATTTTTCAAAATTGTTGCCAAACCATCCTACCTAAAGGATATAAGACATAAAATAGAAGCTTTTAAATCCTGCTTCTCCTTTGTTAAGAAGAAAAAAAAAGCAAGTTGCTGGGAGACAAGTCCTTATTGTATCACATTCTAAGTGTCTCCCCTGCATGTCCACCACACAGGCCAGATAAAGGACCTCCTTCAGTCCTGTAAGCCCTGTCAGTCAAGTCTCCCTTCTCGTCCTGATAGCTCATATTATTATTCATCTGTAGAACCACCTACATTCTAAATTTCTACAATTCTATTATTTTGTCCCATTTTAAGAGCACTATTTTCACTTCATACATTTCATTTTAGGAAGAGAATAGTTTGTGCTGGTTATATGGGTGTTACAATTGACAGGGATATATGGATTCAACCTAGAATCAGATCTGGGAATCTGGTTTCTCGAGTTCACTTTTTTTAGCATCTGTGATTCCAGGAAAGTCTCTATACACATCTGTTTCAATTTCTTTAAATTTCAAATATGTATAACAATTTTCCTCCTACCTAACCACCAGGGCTATTGAGAAAATGAAATATGATAGCATATATACAATCTCTTTGAAACGTATAAGACATAGGCTTCCAAGTCAGTAGTATTTTTAGGACAATTATTCTATCGATGGTCTTCATTATACACAGTAGCCTTTTTCATTTACAAGCCAAGTGGTTCTTTAACCTAAAATGCTATGTCTTCAAACAGCCTACATGTTTGACTTTAAAATGAAATCTTTGACCCCTCAGAGTTTCTCAATGTCGTCAAAAATCCTCAGGTGTGGTTATATGTTGTGTCTCTTACAGGAAAGACTCGATTCACTGGAAGAACCCAGGATCATGAACACCAAAATGTTTATTAGAATCTAATTGAGCACAGCATTGAAAAATTGTGTTATACTGACTTATATCTACCTCCTATCTCTAACTCTCCCTTTATCTCTGTGTTTCTCTCTGTGTGTGCCTTTATGTCTTTGTCTTTTTTCTTTCTCCATGCTTCCTTGTCTCTCTTTCTTTCTGGTCCCCACACACCCAGGGCAGGAATTTGAGAAATAAGACAGAGCATCATAGGGGAAGGGAGGGAAAAATGAAACAAGACAAAACCAGAGAGGGAGACAAACCATAAGAGAATAAGAGACTCTTAATCTCCGGAAACAAACTGAGTGTTGCTGGAAGGGAGAGCAGTGGGAGGGATGGGGTGGCTGGGTGATGGGCATTGGGAATGGCATGTGCTATGGTGAGAAAAAGTAAGCAAATAATAAATTTTATTTAAAAAAAGAATTTTAACCTAGGATCTATAATTTCCTAGACCCTTTGGCTTTGGCAGATAGGTGAATTCTTGAAGCTTTCTTGATAGGCTGTTTGTGCATTTTTCTGGAATTGAAGCCTCGAATGTTCATTACATTCTCAAGGAGGTCTGAAATTAGGAATTAGCTCTAGGTTCCTTTCCTGGCCTATGAATACTACTATCCCATGTCTGAATTAAACCTCAGATGGGTCACTTTCAACTGAATCCCAGGCTCTACCAGCCCCTGAGCAGTCTTCATGGCTTTCTGACTGCCTGACAGGACAAGCTGGTCTGAGGAGTAAAATATAGATCCAACAAAATCAATTAGTACACATCAAAAAAAAAAAAAAGATGATTTAATCCCTAGAGGAACTCCCGTTTAAAATTGATGAAAACAGTAATTAGGGGTACCCATGAAATTAAGATACTGTGCCTGTTATTCAATGGAGGATACTTAGTATTTTAAGAATAAATCCAATAGTAATATAAACAGTCTATTCTCACAATGCTCACATTTAAACTGTGCCAGACGCATGTCCTGTGCCTGCGTGGTACTTCTACAACACTAGCTGCCACAAATCAAAGGGAATGTCATTGCTTTTAATAGGATTACATAGAAGTCAGTAAGAAGCAGGAAAACTAGCTTTAGACTGAGTAACTGGCCAGTAATTTGGATGTTTAACTAAATGATTGGCTGCCAAATTGACAGGTCATCCACACTGAACTAGCCACTCTTCCATGAATTTTCATGACCGGGATCACAATGGTTCATTTGCATGTGTGAAATTCTGCTGTGAAGCTGGCTTTTGGACTGGCTCACTCAGCCAGAGATGGCTTTGGCAGTGCCATGCGTTGGTGCCCTAGAAATACCATCACGCGAGGCTAGCATAGATCCTCCCAAAGCCTTCGACTTACCCACTGTGTGGAACTAACCAGGCCCATCAACAAAAATGGCAATGACTGGAATGTAAAGAATACAGAGGAAAACTGGAATATTAGAAAATTAACATTAGCGCCAAAAATAAGCATTTGGATGAGGAGAGAGAAGCTTAAAGTCTTCAGACCTCAAGAAAAGTTTTGGATTTGCATGGGCCTATTGCTAAAGGTAACTTCTGACACAGTGAGCATTTGGGGAATATTGAGGCATCATTGACAGAATGATCAGCAAACAGTTGTTAACTGTCAGTTATGTATAATGCAATGGCACAGACACGAGGACAGCAAACACAAGCCCCATGAGACAAAGTTTTTTTCTTAAGGGATTTGCAATCTAAACATCAGTGCAAAGACATGAAGCAAAAAAAAAAATCATAATAATCCACATGCACCAATTATCTTGTAAGAAGACTGTGATATAGCTGTGATGTAATGACTATTTCAAAGGTGAGGAAATGTAAGCTTTAGAGAGGTTTTTATCATTGCCCAAGGGAATAAAACTAAGAGGTAGTTTTGAACCAGGTATGTCCACCTTTAGACAAACACTCATATTCCTTCATATTACAGAGATAAGAAGTCTAGAAAATATTTACTTCAACATGTAAGAGAAAAACAATACAAATATGTCATAATATAAAACTGAATAACTAAGCAAAGAAATATTTTTATGTGAGCCATTATGAAGACTCTTAAAATCTATTGTATATGAATACTATTGACAAGAGAAATTTTGCTAAGAGAAAAAATAGGTAATATGTACACACACACACACACACACACACACACACACGAGAATATCATCAATGATCCTCCTTGGGTTGTGAGATGATCAGTAATTAATTTTCTTGTATTTTTCTTGCCTGGAATGTCCCAAGTTTTTGCTTTAAGCACTTGTTACTTTCATAATTATAAAAGGCTCAATTACAATATTATATATATATTGTATATATACATTTCCAATTGATACCTTTTGCCAAAAGACACACGTGTGTATATATATATATATATATATATATATATATATATATATAGTAATATCAAACTATATATGGTTACTGACACAAGTAATAAGATCTCAGGAATTTCAAATAATATCATGTTAAAAAAAGGGCCTGAAGAGATCAAGAGATACTCCAAGATGGCCTTGGCTCATGAGGGAAAGGTAGGTTAAGAAAGAAGGCATCAGGCAAGGGTGTAACATGGACAAAATCTCACCTTTCCCACGGAAAGATGCACGGAGGGACTAAGACCTGTTTGGCTACAGTAAAGAATTCCAGTGAAGGAGAGGTCACAGACATAATTGACTTTACATTTTTTATGGATCTCTTTTTTGAAAATGGAGCTAAGTAAATCTTAGATGCCCTTATGTGATAACATTTCTAGGACACAAAGGCATAGAGCACCAGACGAGTCCTTTGGCTTAGACACGTGGCTCACTAGCCAACTTCACAGTGGAATTTCACACATGAGAAAATAGGTAAAAGCTAAAATTTGGAAGCCCTGAAGTGCCAAGCAAGTAAGTTGGACTTTATCCTGTGGGCAGTGGGGAACGTCTGAAGTTTTAAGCAGGGAGGTAATGAGAGCAAAAACGTTTTAGTAAAATTCATCTGACAGCACTGCGAAGTGAATTGGAAGGCAAACAATTCCACGTATCTTTCCAGATGCTTCTTTATGTTTATTTTTTTTCTATGACTATCCTATCTCCCTCCATTAGGATTTTAAACTCTTTGAGAAGAAAAACCATGTCTTATATTTGTAGACCTGGCATTTCTGAGCAATAGAAGAAGCATTAAACAGTTGTTAGAGGCACCAGGTTTTGGGGCACCTGGGTGGCTCAGTTGGTTAAGCGACTGCCTTCGGCTCAGGTCATGATCCCAGAGTTCTGGGATCGAGTCCCACATTGGGCTCCCTGCTCGGCGGGAAGCCTGCTTCTCCCTCTCTCACTCCCACTGCTTGTGTTCCCTCTTTGGCTGTGTTTCTCTCTGTCAAAAAAACAAAAACAAAACAAAACAAAACAAAAAAACTTAGAGGTACCAGGTTTGGACTCAGAGAGTCCCCTGTGGGGCTCAGCTCCTTTAGGGAGTAATCTGACTCCCTTAAGCCTCAGTATACTCACATTCATAGGATTGTGGTGAGGATTAAGTGAGATTATGAGATTGTGTGTGCAAAGCCCTTAGAGTAAAAGTGTGCACTGATGGGTAACCATTCTTGTATCAAAAAAGCTATTACACCAAGAAAGCAAAAAAGACAAGTTTGTTGAAGATAATGATGTTGATGGTTGATTTTGACTCTAAGTTAGTCATTGAGTGGAAGAGTGTGAGTCAAATCTTAATTTAGTAGTCAATCATTCTATGGGCAAGGTTAGGCACTAGAAAGATTCAAAGAGCAAAGATGGAGCCCACTGAACAGAAAATGTGTAGAACCCAGCAGGATAAGTATGTGTAAGCCAATTTAAGTCTTAAGCACATTAAAAAGAGATAGTTGGCTAGCATGGGCTTGCTGCAATAATAAGTGGTTTCTGTGAGAAGAATGGCTACATCCCCATCCACAAGAATAAACAATGATGTCTGGCAGCAGCTCATTCAGAGAAACCCTCCCATTGAATTTCTTTCTTTCTTTCTTTTTTTTTAAAGATTTTATTTATTTATTTGACAGAGAGAGAGATCACAAGTAGGCAGAGGCAGGCAGAGAGAGAGGAGGAAGCAGGATCACTGCTGAGCAGAGAGCCCAACGCGGGCCTTGATCCCAGGACCCTGAGATCATGACCTGAGCTGAAGGCAGAGGCTTTAACACACTGAGCCACCCAGGCGCCAGAATTTCTGCTAACAAGTATTATCACAATGAAACTTGACTTCACAGGGTTCCTTACATGTAGTTAGAGCCAGCAGACATTCTCTGGGCTTAGATTAAAATACCCTGAGCTCTTGGAGAGATAGCAGATTTGAGGTCTTAGACAGGAAATGCACAGGATAACTCTGGAGAAGCCCATTGTGAGAAAAGACAAGAAAGCTACCAAGGACTACCAACCTGAACAGACTCCCACTGGCCCAACATGAGATAAACATAAGCACCAAAGTGTACAATTGCAACGCATTGGAAGATATCAAATATAGGTTTTAAAGATTTATTTATTTACTATCTATCTATTTATTTATTTATTTATTTATTTATTTATTTATTTATTTATTTTAGAAAGCGAATACATGTGCTAGCCAAGGAAAGAGTAGAGGGGAAGGGAGAGGAGCAAGCAGACTCCTTGCTGAGCACTGAGACCAATGCTGGGTTAGCTCACATGACCCTGAGATCAGAACCTGAGCCAAAACCAAGAGTCAGATGTTCAACTGACTGAGCCACTCAGGAACCCCTCAAGTATAGTATTTAAAATCTAGGTAATAATACTAACAGAAGAAACAAAACTTCATTGCTTACCAAAAAAAATAAACAAAAAACAAACAAACAAACAAAAACACTTAGAGAACAAAGACTCTGAAAATTGATGTATCAAGAAAACAAAGTATTTACATTAATACATGATATGCACATATATGTAATATATATGACTTTAACTCTCTTATATGAATAATATTTTAGCATACCTGAAGAGTTAGTGAAGAAATATTTTATAGAAGAATTCTAAGGAATGCAAAAGGCAAATTGTACACATACTCAAAAGTAAATGGAATGGTATAATAAAGCTCCAAATATTCATTGCCTAGTTTTAACAAGGACCAACGTTTTTCTAATCTTACTTCATCTATCTGCCACTTTTTTTTCCTGAGTATTTTTCAGTGAATTCCAGACATCATCTCATCTCAAGTGTAAATTTAAAATAAAAAACTAAAAACATGCATCGAAAACTACTGTTATCCTATTTTTAACATCTAGAAGTTACACTAGGAGTGAAATAAAACTGCATCAGATAAAAGTGACTTTTCACTTACTTAGCAATACAGAGGAGTCTTATTTACCTTTCTAAGTAAACATGGGCCCTGAGAACGTTCCTGCAGTCTCTACCATGAGGTAACCGCCAGATAGATCAATGAAAAAATAAAAAAGAGAGGTCACCAAGGAGACATCTTTAATATCAGAAATTTCCCTTCATATGATCTAATCTGTCCTTTCCCCTTAGATGAGTTATTTAAAACTTATACAAGTAAATCCATTCTCCCAGGTGAGCACACACTGACTTCTAGACTGCCCTTTATATCCATGAAATTGACTTTTTGTTATCTTTTAAATTCTTCAAAATCCCAAGGAAGGTTTCAAAAAAGCCCGTGTTGTTAGAGTGGCTGTGGTTATTACTCTGTCATGCTGGCCATGACACATATGTTTTAGAGCCTGTAGGATGACATGCCAATGAATTGAACAAAATGATGTCTCAGCAGTAAATGAGAGGAAACACGCATCTATCTATGTTAATATAAATTTTTGGTTTTCCATTGATTCATGTTCATAGTTTTCATCTCTCGACTTAAAAAAAATGTTTCTCTTATAATTTCAATATCATAACTACACTTAAAAAATTCTTTCTTGCCTATTTTTATTTATCTCTAAATTATGTTCCTTATCTGCCTTCATTACAGAAACATCTATTCCAAATCAGTGCTGAAAGATAAAATACTATCTACATACTTCCAGAAAAAGCAATTTGACACATTTCTTAGTATCCTGATAGTATCCAACCTGATGGTCTGAATACCAGAATTGTAACACAGAAAGAGAGAAAAGGCAAAAACATATCTGCTTTGAGACACATAGAAAGATCATTTCCCCTAAAATATTGTCCTTATTTTTATGGTACTATGCCTGAAATTCACATGCAGTCACAATGAGGGGGTAAATAAGAAAGACCTATTGAAATAAAAATGTATTACTTGTTACAGTTAGTATACTGGCCATTTTACATCAATTAACACAGAGGTCCAGGGGGCGCCTGGGCGGCTCAGTTGGTTAAGCAACTGCCTTCGGCTCAGGTAATGATCCTGGAGACCTGGGATCAAGTCCCACATCGGGCTTTCTGCTCAGCGGGAAGCCTGCTTCTCCCTCTCTCGGTCCCTCTGCTTGTGTTCCCTCTCTAGCTGTGTTTCTCTCTGTCAAATAAATAATATCTTAAAAAAAAAAAAAAAAAGAAAGAAAGAAAGAAAGAAAAAAACAGAGGTCCAGATTTGTCTTTCTGACCAGGAAGCAATAAAGCTGATTCATCTTAAAAGGAATGGTGGTGATGGTGGTGTCCTGGGAGATACTGGAAGTGATAGCTAGGAGCGTACTGGAGGGTGGGCTCTGGTATCCCACACGAATATAAAAATTCCAGTGCTACAGCAGAGGAATGAAGTGAGGGGCAGGGCTCCACCTGGGGGATGGCAGTCAAAATGTATGCCACTCACTCAACAGATTAATGGCAAAAACACTGCTCTAGACACTCTGGGGAAGAAAAAAATGAAATAGATCCCAAGAAAAATAAATCTTGACTACTTCACAAAGCTCATCCTTGGTTAGATCAGATCCAAAGTTTAGTAAGTATGTTCTCTTTTTTTTTTTTTTTTTTTTTAGGATTTTATTTATTTATTTGACAGAGAGATCACAAGTAGGCACAGAGCCAGGCAGAGAGAGGAGGAAGCAGGCTCCCTGCTGAGCAGGGAGCCCATGCGGGCCTCCATCCCAGGACCCTGAGATCATGACCTGAGCCGAAGGCAGAGGCTTTAACCCACTGAGCCACCCAGGTGCCCTAGTGAGTATGGTCTTAATATTACTTATTTGTACTTCATATTTTCTCCATTTCCAATTGATACCTTTTGCCAAAAGACACACGTGCATACAGACATAGCTACATACATATATGTGTGTGTGTGTGTAAAAAAGTAAAATTTTGACTCAATTTTTACCCTATTTTTCATCCCTGAAATTCCAGTTTGTAGTGGGGATGCTCCATACTAAATAGTACGACTGCCAGTCTCTTAGAGTTGAAACTCAGTTAAATTTCAATATGTCTTTTACAACAGGTACAGAACATTGCCCAAATATGTTAGTAAAAGGAAGGCAGCTTTTAAATCCAAAGCAAAGTCTGAACTGAAAAATTGAGAAGTTAAAAGGGCATTAGGTGGTCAAAAAGCCATAGGCAAATTTGTAGAATAGAAAATCCACAAGCTTTGGGTCAAACAGACTTAGCTTTGACTTGAACCTCTGTCATCTACCTGCTGGGGGTCTGAGAGTCACCCAAAAATCATAGTTTTCTCATTTGTGAAGCAGGGGTGATAATAGCCACTTTGAAGTATGGCTCTGAACCTTGATATGATAGTTCACAAAGAGTCCCTAGTATGTAGTATGTCCTCAATAAATGAGATGTGTTGGTTCTCTGCCCCCATTGTGTCAAGAGGGAGCAAAAAGCCCACCCCCGGAGGAACAGAGGAGAAATATTTGCATTTGTGCACAGATGTTTTTGCTCCTATTTTCACATTCTGCACCATTCAGTCTGACCCAAAAAAACAGACGCCGGCCAGAAGGGAGCCCACCCAAGAATCATAAAGAGAGATGCCAAATTGAATGTTAACCCCTGATTTAAATATAAGGACATTGTATTTTATGAATCAATTCCTAAGTCCCCCTCAGACCACAGGTATATAAAGCCCTTAATGAAGATTTTTTCAATGTTTAAAGTACAGCAATTATAAAGAAAAATATAATAAACATGAATCAACCCATCCAACTGCAGAACGTTAGCACTTTGTCAAATGTGCTTCAGACTTTTTAAATAAAAGAAATGAAACTTTGCAGATAAAACTGAAGTCTCCTTTGTTTCTGCTTGAATCCCATTCTCTTCTCATCTCAGAAATAACCATTATGATGAATAGGGCATGGCTTCTTCTAAAAACCAATATTTTCTACTTTAACCACATAAGTTGCATACATAAACAATATATGCACTATGTAGTTTTGCATTTTTGTACACAGGCATTCTATGTACCATTCTGAAACTTACTTTTTCACTTTCATTTTATTTTTAAGACCTGGCATGCCGTATTGGGAACTTAGAGATAAAGTTCAGACATATTAAATGCTATAAAGTAATTAATTTTTAAAACCAAGAGAATTCTGCTTAAAGAAGGAAAAATTAAACCCAGTACTTTTAATCAGGCTCCTCAGGACATGCAATAACCATTCCAGAATTACTTCTGTTCTCTGCCCTCTTGTAGGCATGTCTCATTTTACCTGTGAGTACCACAAAGGCATTACTAATTATAATTCATTAATTCATTCAATTTATTTCAAGGCTTGCATGAGAAAGGTACTATTTTAGGTAATGAGGGTACAGAAGAAATTGAATCAAATGTTGACGAGACCCTACCCTCAAGTAGCTTATTGTCTACTGGAAGAGAGGGACAACATAGAATCAAAGAAATAAACAGAAAAATCTCAACCTTTAATAAGTTCTCTCGGGAAATGAAGACAGTGATATTGTAAAAGTAAGAGGAGTGAGTGGTAGTAAGAGATCTACATTAGATGGGGTGGTCAAAGAAGACTGTTCTGAGGAATGGTTAGAGTTAAATGGAAATTTTAGGAACAAATGAGAGGGAGGCAACATGTGATGAGACCAAGGGTAAGCCTTCCATGCAGACAACAAAAGTGCATAGACGGGACACTCACCCTGTTTATGACACAGAAAAGACAGCAGTGCCATGGGAATGGAATGAAACTAGGAGGGAGTGTTATATAATGATGCCAAAGAGGAAGGATGAAGTTTCATGGAGAATTACAATGCAGGTTTTAGTCTAAGTGATGCTGCAGCGTAGGATCATTCTCATCAAGGCAGTTACGTGATCTGATTCAGAGGTTTAAGTGGTCCTTCTAGCCCCTGGGCAAGGAATAAATTAAGAGTGCATAAATATGAAAGCTGTGAGACCTATCAGAACACTCATCCAATAGACCCAACAAGAGATAATGATGGCTTGGACAAAAATGGTAGTAGCGGGGATGGAAAAAATGAAAAGATTTGAAATATCTTTTGGAGATGAAATCAAAAAGACACATTGGTGAATAAACTCTAGGGGATGAAGAAGAGGGAGAAATTCAAGAACACTCCTAGATCTAAGATGCTGGATGTCAGTTCTATTTATTGAAATGAGAAACACTGGTAAAGAAAATAGCTTAGTTAAGGGAAAATCAAGACTTCTGTTTTAAATAGCTTTAGTTTGAGATGCCTAGATGCCAATACATAGCCAAGGGGACATCTTGAGTAGTCAGTCAGTGTTTGGACCTAATGGGCAAAGTTAATATCAGGGGTATAAATACTATTACTTAATTATTACTTCAAGTCACGGAACTACATGTGGTCACTTAGCAAGAGAAGACTGGTGATGATAAAATGGTCCAGACAGATCCTGGGAGGCCCCAACTTTCAAAAAATGAATAAGGAAGAAGGAGTCATTGAAAAAAAGACTGAAAAAGGGTACCAAAAAAGGTAAACAGAACCCTTGGGAAACCTTGTTATCAAGGAAATTAAAGAAGGATGTATTTCATGACAAAGATATTTATAATGGAGTAGAGAAGATGACATCCAGATCAAAGCGCACAAAAAGTGAACAGGAGGTGAAGATGTGGACAAATAAAGTGTAGAGCAAGTAGTTTTTAGAGAAATTTTGCTTTGAAGATCAGCAGACTCATGAAGCACTAGAAAGGACTGTGTGCTCATTAGAGCTCTTAATGTGAAAAAGGAAATTAGTAATGTATGGAGAGGAGGGAACAACAGCAGAAATTAAGTCCTCAGGGAGGCAACAGGAGAGAGTATGTGTGTGCATACATAAAAGTGTACATATATAAAAAAATACAGGCACTATATATTTTTTCTTCCAATTCACAAGAAGAAAGGCAGATAGGTATACATACAGTTGGATTTGTATGTTGAGTGGTGAGAAAATAAGGAAGTTTATCTCTAATTTTTTTCATTTTTTTCAGTGGCTACTAGACAGAGCCATCAGCTAGAAATTAGGGGGTCAGGAGAGCATGTAGTATATTTTAAGCAAGAAAAAAATGAAGGGTGTATGTTTTTAAGAGAATGGTAAAAGGAGTCTTTCCAGAAATCTAACTATGTTGAGTGTAAGGTTCATTAAGTCAGGGAGCTTTGTTTCATTCATTCACTACACTATCTCTGGTCCTGAGCAGAGTGGATACTACCTAAAAAATGTGTTAGCTGAACAAATGATTAAGTAAATGAATGAATGGATAAATAAGGAGAAGGGAAGATGAACCTTTGGTTTGCATCAAGGTTGATTTTGCCATCCTAGTATGATGGCAAAAACAGGAACAATCCAGTTGAGAGAGGATCTTTATATCTAATAGGTTCCTAAACTGGATAAAGGTAAAGGAAAAGGGTGATTTATTTGGTCAGTTAACTGGTGTTTTGTTTGTTTGTTTTTTAAGATTTTATTTATTTATCTGATATACACAGAGAGCCAGAGAGCACAAGCAAGGGGAATGGCAGAGGGAGAGGGAGGAAACAGGCTTCCTCTGAGCAGGGAGCCCAATGTCCTGCTCAATCCTAGGCCCCTGGGATCATGACCTGAGCCAAAGGCAGACATTCAACAAACTCAGCCACCTGGGCATCCCAGACTGGTGTTTTGAAAAATTGCCTTCCTAAATGTAATTCATCAAATGAACTGAAATGGAAAATCTGGATAGAGAATGACTAAATTAAGACTTTGAAGGTGATACAGTTGCTGTTGACAGAAATGTTATAGATGAATCTATGGATGATAGAAGCCAAGAAAATGATTATGAGGAGCAAGCAAGAAGGTCTGGGAAGTATAAGGTCAGTGGAAAAATGGGTGGTCTGTGCTATTAAAAGTCTGTGCAAATAGTTGCAAGAATGGGAGGAGAGAAGGAAGAGGATGAAGAGGACTCTTGGGTGGCATAGGCAAATGACTTAACCTTCAAAACATGACCTTCAGGAACACTTGGGGTGGTGCAATCAGTTGGGCATACAACTCTTGGTTTTGGCTCAGGTCATGATCTCAGGGTTGTGGGATCAAGCCCCACCTCAGGCTCTGTGCTCAGTGTGGAATCTGCTTGAGATTCTTCCTCCCTTTCACTCTGCTCCTCCCCACCCTACATTCCCTCTCTCTCTCTCTCTCTCTCTCTCTCTAATAAAAAGTAAATCTTAAAAAAAAAAAAAGTGACCTTCAGGAAAGAAGAATAACGTGGTCTAAAAGTTGTAATGGAGAGCAAGGAAAACATATCTCTCATCTCTTAGTCCTGGGCTGGGTGAAGTTAGAGAGAAAATGGTCTCTACTTGAGAGATTGCTGGGGAAGTGCCATCAAGAGAACCAGGGTTTGGTTAAGGCAAGGAGGCAAAGAGCACTTTCAGGGG